>JADRCD010224228.1:0-19452 GCA_019843815.1 Montemys delectorum | reverse complement strand
CTATCTATCTATCTATCTATCTATCTATCTATCTATCTATCTATCTACCATTCTCTGTCATATACATCCTGGTCATAGTTCCCTTCCCCCAACTTCTCTCAGTTCCTCTCCACTTCCTAAGATACACTCCTTCTCCATTTCCCTTCAGAAAAAAGGAGACCTCCCAGGGATATCAATCAATCAAGGCATAACAAGTTACAATAAGACTAGGCACATACCCTCATATCAAGGCTGGGTGAGGCAACCCAGTAGGAGTTATGACAACAGTTTTAGTGATTTAGAAATATTTATGGTTTTAAAACAGAAGTAGATTTCCAGCAAATGAATGCTCTTTTTACTTTTCTCTTTGTCTTTTTCCTAATTTACCAGTCTCCAACATACTTAAGAAAATTGTGAGGTGGTTGATTTGGGAAGGCAGAATTCCAAGATATTGTCAATATACATTCTTTCTCTTATACAGTTTACTTTTAAAGTGAAAAATCACCACAAATGAAGGGAAGTTAACCCTTCAATAATACTAAATATGGAAATAATTTTACACACAGACTAAAAAAGACTTAAAATCAAGTAGTTGAAGATTATAGAATACGTCTTTTAAAAATGTCTAGGGAGCCTTTTGATATTTGAAACTTCAGCATCTACAAGCTGTAGAAAATATTAGAAGTTCCAGGAAGGAGCCCCACTGTTCTTGGTTTCATTGTCTACTTGTTGAATTAGAATGTTCAGTTCAATAAACCATTCTTCATGATTCATAGTTGACCTAGACAGACATTTCCATAATGTCAACAGGAAAATAGGGTTTATTTGGATGGTTGTGGTTGGGCCCATGTGAGGGAATATTTTATAATCTTTAATAGCCCCACATGCTCTAAAACCATTGCTACAGTGAACCATGGTTGGGACATACTGTTTTCAAAGTCTGTCGTCATGAGCATTGATGTCGTTGTGTCTCCTTTAAAACATACGGCATCTAAAGTCTAATGCGAGGTTGCAAAGAGCTGCAGGAGTGGGGCTTATGTCATCGTAGATTATAAAAGAAGCTTTTAAAAAATGATGCTTTTGAATTGCTCCCTTCCCAGATCTTATCTAGTTACTTGATATTCATGAATAGTTCTGTGTACATTCTTGTTTTTATTTTTTCTTGGCTAGTTAAAGAGGCCCAGAAGATTGAGTTGTTTCATTAGAGTACATTGCTCCATTTACCGCCCCCAAAGGGCTTGAGCCTATTTTAAATTGGTAACTGAGGGCTAAGCTTCTTTGTTACATAAGGTTCTGTCAAAGACTATAATTTTCGAAGTTGAAAGACAAAAATAACAAAAAGTCCTGGGAGATACTTGCAGAGATTATACTGACTTTAGTGGTGATGCTTATGTGTCTGTCAAATAAAGCAATAATTCTGTTTTGCCTACTGGGATCTGTACACTTTTGAAATTTGACTCCATCCCCATAAACATGCATGTGGATATTAGCTATCGCCATGTTCCCAGTGAGTCTAATAATATTCAATGCTCATAATTATTGGATTTAATCTATATTGACTGTATCATTTCTCTAGGGTTTTTTTTTTTTTCATATACAAGTACAAAGAACTTCCTGCTTTTGGGGGATTATACCAGTAATTACTCTATACTATGTTAGCATTTCAAGGTAAAAATTAGAAAAACAACCTAGAATGTTGCTAAAAAAAGAACCCAACATTTGTTATAAGGTGAAAGTGTGTTGTTTTGAAACGTGAATATTAGGAAATACACACTTAATTGATGAGTGTAATGAACATTTCTAATTCCAAGGTCTATTTGAGCAGAATTACTGGGTCATTATCTCAGCCAGTGTTCTGTTCTGTGACGAGACGCCACAATCACAGCAACTCTTTTAAAAGAAAGCTTTGACCTGGGGTTTACTAGCAGTTTCATAGGCTTAGTTTGTTTATCGTGGTGAGAAACATGGCGGCACACAGGCAGACATGCTGCTGAGGGAGTGATTGAGAGCTCTATATCTGAACCCACAGGCAGCAGGAGGAGAGAGACACGGGGCCTGACATGGCCTTTTGAACCCTCAGAGTCCGCCCCCAGTGACACACTTCCTCCAACAAGGCCACATCTCCTAATCTCTCTCAAGTAATGCCACTCCCCAATGACTAAGCACTCAACTATGTAAGCCTATGGAGAGGCTGTTCTTGTTCAGACCATCACAGTTACTAAGGCCTCCACTTGCTTGGTGCTGGTGTAAAGTACTTTGTTGGTAAAGTCGTCAGATCTCCTGTTTAGATCCCACGACCCTTCATAGAGGTCTTCCTCCCAGCCCCATTATCCACATGAGGTAACCGAGGGGTGTCTAAGTCAATTGTCCAAATGCCTGTGCAATGAGAGCTTCTTCTTTTCTTAAAAAGATTTATTTATTTATTTTATGTATATGCATACATACTGTAGCTGTACAGATAGTTGTGAGCCTTCATAGAATTATTGGGAATTGAATTTTAGGACCTCTACTTACTCCAGTCGGCCCTGCTTGCTCAGGCCCAAAGATTTATTTATTATAAGTAAGTGCACTGTAGCTGTCTTCAGATGCACTAGAAGAGGGCAACAGATCTCATTATGGGTGGTTGTG
This sequence comes from Montemys delectorum, assembly GCA_019843815.1. Classification (NCBI taxonomy): domain Eukaryota; kingdom Metazoa; phylum Chordata; class Mammalia; order Rodentia; family Muridae; genus Montemys; species Montemys delectorum. The sequence goes on along the minus strand of JADRCD010224228.1, from coordinate 16,845 downwards.
AGCCACTATGTGGTTGCTGAGATTTGAACTCTGGATCTTTGGAAGAGCAGTCAGTGCTCTTAACCGCTGAGCCATCTCACCAGCCCGCAATGAGAACTTCTAACTGCTACTTGAACCCTAAATTCTTCCTTTAGAAAGAGACTTAGGGGGCTGGAGAGATGGCTCTGTGGGTAAGAGCACTGACTGCTCTTCTGAAGGTTCTGAGTTCAAATCCCAGCAACCACATGGTGGCTCACAACCATCCGTAATAAGATCTGACGCCCTCTTCTGGAGTGTCTAAAGACAGCTACAGTGTACTTACATATAATAATAAATAAATATATATATAAAAAAAGAAAGAGACTTAGGATTTTACCAACTAGCATGTCTTCTTGGGATATGCTGTCTAAACCCTTCTTCTTTTAACTGAGGGCTGAAGTGGAGCACACGGATTGTGGCACTGACCAGCAGGTCATGGCTCCTTTGCTCAAGGAGCTGCGACTAAGAGGAGCACATTGATGCCCATGTATAATAATGGTGTAGGAGGAGGAGGTGAAGAAAGTCCTGGGTGTATGGATGATCTGTCTGTGATTTCACGTTAGCAGTTATTTTCCTTTTGTAGAGCCCTGTTGGTCAGGGATCGCTGACTCAGCTTTTAAAGTATGTGCATAATAGAAGATCATTTTCCTGCTCCAGAGGGAAGAACCAAAAGGCTGGTAGCCTTTCTGTCTTAGAATTCTGGATATTCTTCATGTGATGATGGATCATTGATGAGCTTTGGCCAGTCAGTTCATGGAAATTGCTGGTTATGGCCAACCTGTGTCTAATACAATTAATTTTAATACGTGCTTTGGAGATCAGCCAGCCACAAGGGCCAGAATTGTTATAAACTCATGTTGACTCATCAGCATGCATATATAGTTCTACAAATTTGAGTGTGTTCTGTTATTTCTCTCAAAGCATTGGCATTCTCTTTTAATAATCTTACAAGCAGTTTGCTCCAAACACAGAGCCCCAGAGCTCAGGGTAATAAATTATTATGCAAACAGATATGTAAAATGATCCGTCCTCTGGGATAGTCACTGTAACATGATGGTTAGGTTGGTGATTCTTTACCCTTCACAACTAGCCAAACAGAAATACTGTCTTTATGCAGTCTGCAGCTAATCAAGATGTTAGAACAAGAGCTAATATATTCCAAGAGTCTCAACTTTTTAACTTGGTCCAAGACATCACTATTAAAGCATAAAGATGGTAGACAGAGAAATTTAAAGATAACAAAGGCAGTATTAAAAACAAAAAGCAAATTGAAATTAAATAAAAATTTGGAACCACAGAGGCATACAGCATTGGATTCTAAAAGAAAAACACAGAGTGTATACTGGGCTGTCAGCTAAATAGAAACTCCAGCCCTTGGACTTTTAATAGTATCTGGTGGACTAAATTATACATTCTCTCTCTGTATCCTAATAGCTTTAGATGCTATCTTGTAATTATCCTAGTTTTTTTTTTGTTTTTGTTTTTTTGTTTTTGTTTTTTTGTTTTGTTGTTGTTGTTGTTGTTGGTTCAAGGTAAATATTAGGTTGTGAGGCAGTATGTGCACATTCATGCAGTATGCACAGCGGCCAGCAGAGGGCACCAGATTCCTTGGAGCTAGAGTTATATAGGTGCTGTTGAACAACCATGGGAATTAAGAGCTGTGTCTCCAGTCCTTGGGAAGAGGAGCAAGCGCTCTTAACTGCAGAGCCATCTCTCTAGACCCCTTCCTCTCTTTTTATTGAGAGTATATAGAGGCTCTGAAAATCATTTGGATAGGATTTTTATTTGGTCAGATATACATGTAAGTGACAAGGGTTGTGTAAGGAAGTGTTATTACATATCTTTTACTGTGAATAGGGGTTCCTCCAATATTAAAAAAAAAATGTACATTTGTGACTGGGAAGATGGTAAGGCCATATATGCATAAGTCTCTCCGCCAGTGTTTTAACTTATTTGTTGAGAATTTCATACAATATATAGATGGTATTCTTTCTCCTTCTCCCATCATCCTCTCCCACCTGTTTACCTACCCAACTTCATGTTTCTTATTTTGCTTCAAAAACAAAAACAAACAACAAGACCAACAACAAAAACTACTAAAGAACCATGTGGAGTTAGGTTTGTGTTGGCCAACTACTCCTGAGCATGATGCCTGCCCAGGAATGTGGTTGATAGACTCAATGTCATTTCTTTAAGGAAAACTGACTCTCTCTCTCTCTCTCTCTCTCTCTCTCTCTCTCTCTCTCTCTCTCTCTCTCTCTCTCTCTCTCGTTATCAATTGCAGATAGCTTCTTGGCTAGGGTTTGGATTCTGCACCTACTTCCCCTCCTCTGTGCTGAGATTTTTTTTGGACTTGAACCTATACAGTCTCTTATGTGCTGTCATAGTCCCTGAGTTTGTAGGTGCACCGGTTGTATACAACCTGTCCTGTTGGGTCTGGAAAATGCCGTTTCCATGAAGTCACTACCTCTGGCTCTTAAAAATCTTTCCTCCTCCTCTTCCACATATATCTCTGAGCCTTGAGGGGGAGGGTTCTGATATAGACATCCCATTCAAGGTGGAATGGTCCAGAGTCTCTCCTCTGTGTGTTGTTCAGCTGTGGGTCTCTGCATTCATTTCTACGGTAAGAAGAAACTTCTCTGATGAGGGATGACCCATATGCTCAGGTCTTAAGGATAGTTCATTGCCATTTTAACATTATGATGGGAAATATCTGTGTATATAAGAAATATTGTTTCTTCGTAGGTTACCTTCACAGCAAATGTTAGTTGTTCTAGAATTCCCAACTCCAAGCTGGTGAAAAGCTCTAGCTAAACACTGAAATGGAGGACTCCTTTTCCTTCTCAGGGCCTCTTCCCTGTCTTTCTATCCTCCCTCAATCCTGTTAAAGCTGAGATTGGATGAGTACCCACCAAGAGATTCTGCAGATGACATTTCTCTGAGTTCATTCATTCGTTCATTCACTTTTTTTTTTCTTCCCGAGACAGGGTTTCTCTGAGTAGCCCTGGCTGTCCTGGAACTCACTCTGTAGACCAGGCTGGCCTCGAACTCAGAAATCCACCTGCCTCTGCCTCCCAAGTGCTGGGATTAAAGGTGTGAACCCTTCCTATGTGGCAGGCATGGTGCCTGGCATTGAAAGATAAATATGGTGGCCAAGAAATAGGATTAATGTACAAAGGACAGTGTGTCTGATTGGAAGAAACCAATAGATGCTTCACTTTTCTTGCTTTAACTATAGAGCTCTGGGTGCTATGTCCTCTGTCTTTTAAACACACCACTGTGTTACTATCACTTTTCTTTTGTGATGTTTTGTATCAATCTCTGAAAAATTGTGAATCTTCAACACCAGGTGTATAGTATTTTTTCTTCACCTTTTATTACAGGGGCTGCAATTGAATATTAAGGCAACGCTTGTTGGGATGATGTAGCTTTTAAATTGGAAACAATTCCAGTCCAACTTACTGTTTTAAGAAATTAAGGCTTATCAGAAAATATCATGAGAAAATATGACACTTTTAAATGTGAGGGAATGTTATTTAATTAATAATGTGGAAAGTTCATGGCACCTAAGACATATATGGAAGAGTAAGGTTCCAAAGTTGCAGTGTTACTTTTATGAAGGAAGTTATAGCTTGTAAGTCCTAAGGCACTGGATTTTCCAACTTCAGCATTTGTAGAATGGCCATATATCTCGCCGAATTCCCCTTCTGCTTGCAGAGATCAGATAGAGCTAGGAGAAAGCAGAGGTGCCAAGAACAAGGAGTGCAGATTTGGAGGGGACACTGGACCCTCTGTACACTTGGCCTATCAAGTAAAGCCAGCTGCTCATTTGTCTCCTGTCCAGGTTTGGAATCCACCCAGTTGCGGGCCGAATGCCTGGTCAGCTTAATGTGCTCCTGGCTGAGGCAGGAGTGCCCTATGATATTGTGCTAGAAATGGATGAGATCAACAGTGATTTCCCAGGTAAGCCTCGGGGTGATGATGCACTTTAACTACCCTTTAAATACTGTGCGTGAAGTGGTACTGTATTTAGAGTATGATCATGGGATTAGTGAAGACTTCCAAGTTTGATAAAGAGTGATGTGAAGATGGTAAATGTGCATTCATAATGAACGTAAGTGGGGGAATATCACTCAGCAAGCCACAGCATCCTTGTCAGAAGCACAGTGAGCTGAAGCGGGCTGAGAACTCCGGGACATAGTGCATAGGGGAATCTGAAACCTGAGCAGATCTGGCCTTTGCATCCAGATCTCCACTCTCAGTAGCCTTGAACTCCGTGTTCACCACAGTGTCCTCATTTACAGAACTGCTTCTGTGGATGAGTCCTTGGTGTCTGAAATTTTACTGTTTTGCCGTTGTACCAAGTTATGATCAGTGAAGTTGCTCGTGTGATCTTTCTCTCTGCTTCTCTCTCTCCCTTCTTCCTTCTCTTCCTCTCTCCCTCCTCCTTCATTTAAAGTACTAGGACTTCATAAGATAAGGCGCTGTGCTTTATAGCTGTCATTGTGTAGATGTGGAATGGTAATGACGTTTGGCCCAAGATCATGTTTGTTAAAATTAGACCCGTTCCCTCTGGCAAGTATCCACTGTAAACTTAACAAGAAAACACTGTTTATCAGGGGGGAAAAAAAAAACAACCCAGCAACAACGAAATTGTGTGTATGTCTAGATGCACATGGCATTTTTGGCAACATCCCTAGGTAATTTAAGTTACACTCCTTAAAGAGGGAATTTAGGCCATTTTAATTTTACGCTCCTTTTTAAATTTAACTGTTGTTAAATTATGTGTAAAACCAGCCAGTTCCAGGAATTATGGACACAGCTTTAATACGGTGCAGACTTTTAGACACTGTTTTTTTTTTTGACATTAGATTGCATCTTAATGGGTCATTTTGAGAGTTGAAAATGGATTCAGATCTTATAAAATCATATCAATAGCAAGATAATTCGGGGACAATAAAAGAATTATAAAGTTAGCTTAGGTAAGATTCACCGGGAGGGTAAGCACCATAAAGCAGGCTTCAGTCAGGATAGTACAGCCCTGTGCAGGCCTCACTGCTGGGTTCTAGTTCTGTGACACTTTCTGGTAGAGCTGTATGTAGTACCTGGCACAAGCTAGCCTCTTATAAGAATTTGGTTTTATTGTTGTTAAAAAAAATCCCTATAATTTGCCTAAAAAGAAGTGCGAGTGACCCGTTGTATTTTATATATTTATATTTTCTGTCCCTCCCCTCTGTTTTCAAATATAGACACTGACTTGGTTCTTGTCATTGGAGCGAATGACACTGTGAATTCAGCGGCTCAAGAAGATCCCAATTCTATAATTGCAGGCATGCCAGTCCTTGAGGTCTGGAAGTCCAAACAGGTACATGTTTAGACTTACCACTCATTCTCAGAGTCACTTGAAATGTATATGCGCAGAACTTGCTTTGGCCACTTAATGAGAACTGGCGATACCTTTTAGGGGACTCAGGAGTACAAGCATAGCTTAGGGACACGTCCCTGCGTCCGGCTTTCTTCTGTTCTCCGGACACCATCGAACCTGAGTGACCACCGTGTTGTGAGCAGAACCAGATGAGATCATGTGGCTGGATTAACAAACTCTATAACCACAGCTGAATAAAGGGCCATAAGCAACTGGAGTGTGTCTGGCCAAGTTCCAGGTTGAGTCCAGTGGAGCAGATGGCTTCCCTCTGGGACAGCGAGTCAGTATCATCGCCTTCATATACCAAGACGAGCACATTTTTTTTTCAGTTTATTGTTTTATGGGGTATTTGTATGTTGTTACAGGCTGTCTAACAGGGAGGTGATTTAAAAATCCAAACAATAACATGGCAGAAGAAAGGAAGCTTCGCTCATGCATGTGGCTCCTGCGTAAAGCTAGCTGCTAGATTTTGGAGAATTCAAAGGCTTCTAAATAGTCCTCTGATCTGGAAGATTTCTTTACTGCTTCTGACCACGTGTACACTTTAAGAATTATAGCAATGTTGGGGCTGGAGAGGGGCTTCATGGTTGAGAGCACATGCTGATCTTTCACAGGACCACAGTTCAGTTCCCAGCACCCACACTGGGAGGATCACCACCTCCTGTAACTTCAGCACTTAGATTTCAAACACCTTCCAACTACAAAATCTGCATGTACACACACTGCTCCGTGCATACAATTAAAATAAAATAAAGTATAACTTAAAAAGGATTATAGTAACAAAATGAACATTCCCCATTAAGTTTGTTTCTTTTATTGTAAATACACGAGCTTAAAATGTACTGTTTGAGATGCGAAAAATGTCCTTGTGCGTGTATATAAGGCTATTATCGTACTAGTAGTTAATATTTGAAAATCTTCAGAGTTGCATTATTGTGCTAATGTCATAAAGGCACGAATGTATTTCCAATGCTTTCATTTTTAAATAGATCAAAGGTTCTAGAAGGCCGTACAGAAGCTTTCAATTTCTTAAGAACCAACCTGACATTTGCAGGATAACAAAATCAGTAATAAATGTCATTGTGCATATCTATGATACTACAGTGTTTCTAGGGCAACTAACTCCATCATTGTCCTTGGTCCATACATCTTGTTACTATTCAGTTGCCTTCTTGAAAGAAGCTATTTTGTTTTTGACATGCCTTTGTCCTAGAACTTTCTGATTTAATTTGCTCTGAAGTGATAGACAAGAATCATACCGCTGGGCGGTGGTGGTGTACGCCTTTAATCCCAGCACTTGGGAGGCAGAGGCAGGAAGATTTCTGAATTCGAGGCCAGCCTGGTCAGTTTGTTTTCTTTAGCTTATTCATAGGAAAGCAGATGAGCTCACAGTGTTATCTTTCCAATGAGAGAATGTTATTCACCAACTTTGTAGAAAAAAAGCACAAGGATGAGAAGTTACTGCAATCTTATCGTTTAAAGATAAACTTTTAACACAAACTTCCCTCTAATGGGCATACGAGTATGATTAAAAATGATCATTAATATGATGTAAACATACATGTAAAAAAACTCCACGTGTTTTTTGAAAATCTCTGTATTGAGTAATTAGTGGTGGGACGAGCCTTATTCACACTTGAGGAGAAAGTCCTGTGTGGTCTTGTGCAGCTGGGTTCTATGGGCAATGTCCTGTGTATTTCACAAGTCTGGAATGAAGTAGTTTGACTCCTGCTGCCATAAATCCATGATGGACGTCAGAGGAGGGACACGAGGGAAACATGTTTTACTTGATCTAGATATTGACTAATACTCACATATATGGAAATGTCACCTGTGCCTTGTAACTGTGCATATATTAAATAAATAAATAAAAGTCAAAAAGTAATGTGCAAAGTAAAAGGACAGCAATACCAGAGAAAGTAAGTGCTCTGAGCCTAACTGGTCCTGTTGACTCTAATTTCTTCAATCTTTGGTTCTTAGGTCATTGTCATGAAGAGATCCCTTGGCGTTGGCTACGCTGCAGTGGACAATCCAATCTTCTACAAACCTAACACAGCCATGCTTCTGGGAGATGCCAAGAAGACATGTGACGCTCTGCAGGCCAAAGTTCGAGAATCCTATCAGAAGTGAATATTGAAGATTAAGCCTGTGCCTTCAGTTGCAGGAACAGAGAAATGAGGCATTCATAGATGAGCAAAGCTCTCAAGGCCCCAAAGAAGCCTCACAAAACAATGGAGATTTTCAAGAACAGCAACCCTTGATTCTCAAAAGCCCCTGGGAAATTCTCATCGCCTACCTGTTTATTGCCGCCATTGCCAAAAAGCAAGAGTATTGTGTCAGCAGTGAGAGGGGAGCCTCACTTTAGATGCAACCCTACTGGATTTTTAAATTCCCTTTTGGTAGCTAGAAATGAATTCAGAAGTTGACTATTCAAGATTTCAGGATATGCTTTGTTCTTTAAAATATTACACAGTATGATCATCACAACACCTGCATTTAGTGTTTTTTTTTTTTTCACCAAATATGACTAATTTGAAACTTTTATCAACTCCTGACCTGTTCTTTTCCATTTTAGCCATAGTCTGGATTGATCATGCCAAATCTGTGTCGGGTTATCAGGCTTCACTGTAGACTCTAGATTCCAAAGATCTATTTTCTCACTTCTATTTTAATATGTAGAAGGTCTAGATTGTTTAAGTAATAACTTAAAAGTAATAAGTTGTATTTTTGCAAGTCGCATTGCCAATTGGTCTCTTTAATTTCAATCAATTAAGTGCTCTTGAATGGACTGTATTAAGTGCTCTTAAATGGAATGCAACCATTTGAGTAATAAATGAGTTCATCATGTTCTCAAAGTGATGTAGACTTGTCTCTGATGACAAAGAGCTAAAATTAAATGGTTTCACTCATTAACATTGGAGGAAGACCTACTGCTTTGTAATAGGTAGGGTCAATCTCTCTTCATTGTTTAGAAGACGGAATTGTTTTTCAAAACCATTGTGATTTCTGGGGTCATATATAATTGGATGATACTCAAAAGTGGTGACAATACTTTTGTATAGTCAAGGAACAGTGAGAATGGAACATCTTTGATAGAAGTTCGGATTTTCTTTGTGACTTTACCTTTATATCAAAAACTCTTAAGTAGTGATGAAGGTGACACATTATTAGGATTCTGTCTCTCTGTGCACTCAGTTTGGTATCAAGTCTCCCAAAGCAGTTATTAACCCATACAAGGCTTGGGGCTAGGCCGTAGTTGGTAGAGTGCTTGCCTTGTGTGAGGTTCTGAGTCTGATCCCCAGTACTGAGAAGCAAACCAAACAGAAAAGCCGTTGACTCGCACAAAACTGTCTCTAAATCTGAAGACTCTCAGGGAAAAATTTGCTCACCTTTACCAAGTGTACAGTGCACAGTATCTGTTGGCTCTGTGAGCAAGTTCTGTTTTGCTGTGCCTGAGATAAAGGATGGGTGAGGGAGAGAGGGGAAGGAGGGAGAGGGAAGGAGGAGGGAGAGGGAAGAGGTGGGAAGGAGGGGGAGGGAAGAGGTGGGAAGGTGGGAGAGGGAAGGGGGAAGATGTTAGAGCAGCAAAGATTTCTTTTAGATGTCTAAGAAATAAAATGCAATTTACTAATGGATCTGAGGTCACTAGTAACTTCAAGTTTATCATAAAAGTTCTATATGAACAAATTAAACAATGTCTTTATTCATATCCCTTTCTTCCTCGTAAAGCAGCTGTAGGTGTTTTTTAGAAAGTAGCAAGCTAAATTTTGGAAGTCGTTTCAAAATCCAATTTAAATCTAAATAATTGAAGGGGATTTTTGCTTCTTTCCCTAGATGCCTTTCAGTGGTATCTAGAGACATTTTTGGTTATCAGAACTGGTAGATCCTACTGGCATCCAATGGATAAAAGTCAGGGGATACTGCTAAATGATCATTGTAAATGCACAGGGCCGGTCCCCCCACCATATAGTACATGGTATGATCTATTCTCCAAATATCAATAGCCAAGATTGAGAAACCTTGATCTTCTCTAACCTGATGTCTTTTTTGGTGGTTTAAATACCAATTACAACATCTAAAGCATGGCAATTTTAGTTTATGCATATATATATATATATATATATATATATATATATATATATATACATACAGTAGGATCGTAAGTTCCAAGTCATTCTGGGATGTATAGAAACTAGTCTCAGAAAGTGGACAAATGAACAATCACACTCAGATTATTTACTTTTGTTATTTACAGTAAATCTATCTATCTGTGTATATATGTATGTATGTGTATATCCATTTGTCAAATTGAAGGCTGAGGCTTTTGTTTTTCTGAATCCCCGGCAAATGAGGAACTGTAATTCAGCTGGGATCAGTTGGGTATTCACCAGTCTACAATGGTGAGTGCATCTGCTTTCCCCAAGGGGCTATTAGAGGCAGGAGAAAGGGCTTTGCTACTGTGCATAAGTCCTTCAGAGTTGATGGGGACTGGGTACAGTGCAACTGCCTTATGGCACTCACACCTGGAGCTGCCTCTGTCTTATTAATGACTGCTGATTTCCAGAAGGGAGGGGTGAATCTCTGAGATGGAGAAGACACTAGGCCTGGTTTCCTTTGGGCAAAACCTCTTTAGCTGTAGAAAGGGAAAAGGGAGGCAGAATTACGGGAGTCAACCCTGAAGGCAGGGTCTGCTTCCAACACTCATCTTAAAGACAAGTCCTGGACCCTAAGACTGGGTTCTGCTGTTAGCTGGCCTTCTGGAGCCTTCCCATGGAAAGAACAAGTGCCAACAAAACAGGATCAGCTGCACACTCATGCCTGTAGTAGCAATTAGGAGACTGCACAGTAGGATCTCAAGTTCCAAGTCATTCTGGGATGTATAGAAACTAGTCTCAGAAAGGGGACAAATAAACAATCACACTCAGATTATTTACTTTTGTTATTTACAGTAAATCCATCTATCTGTGTATATATATCTGCCAATCCGTAGCCATCCAGTTCATGATCTAATTGGTTTGTACTTAACTTTATTGCACAAGATACTTAAAAGATTTATTTGTAAAGATTTTCAAGTATATGATTCCATAAGTTATTCCTCCAAAAGAAGTAGTGTCTCATGCCTGTAATTTTAGCACTGGGGAGGTAGAGACAAGAGGCTCAGGGACTGAGGGCCAGGCTCAGCCATATAGCAAGTTTGAAATGAGCCCAGACTACATAAGATCCTATCTCAAAACCCAAACCAAAGCAGCTCCCCAATAAGAACAAAATTACTTTAAAAAGTTAGATGATCTTGGACGATTATTTGAGACAAAATCTAAAAACCACAAAAATGGTTTTTTAGATATTAAAAAAACCAAGACATTCATAAAATTCTCATTTAATTTCTCTATTCCTGGTAAGTCATACAACTGACAGATGTGACCTACTCCATATTTTCTTTTATATATTTTTTGTATTCAACTCCCTTAGATCTACTTTTTTGAATTTTTTTGAACTTTAAATCCTTAGGAATGAATACTTTTATAAAAAAAAAAAAAATCAAAGTTACTTGGCTCAGTACTGGTTGCCAGAAAGTTGGAACAATTTCCCCTAGCATCTAATAGCATAGAAGCACAATGACTGGCCTTAGGCAGATGGAGCCCAAATGGGAGGTAAGGAGCTAGCAAAAGGGGATTCTTTAATAAAATCAGTTCTTGAGTAAATGAATCTAAGCTTAGGAGACTTAATGCACTTCTAGGACAGCACCAATCTATCTCTTCGAGTGGACTTAATTACCTTCACTAGATGTCTATCCTGAAGGGGCTCAGTGGACCTTGAAATGGAACCTTTGGAAGATAAATCACATTCAAGCCACAGTGGTGCACATACATGTGTTTGTGTGTGTGTGTGTGTGTGTGTGTGTGTGTGTTTGTATGTGTGTGTGTACATGCACATATACTATATTGACCATTATGTCTTTTTTAAAAAAAGATTTATTTATTATTATTAATAAGTACACTGTAGCTGTCTTCAGACACACCAGAAGAGGGCATCTCATTTCAGGTGATTGTGAGCCACCACGTAGTTGCTGGGATTCAAACTCACGCCCTTCAGAAAAGTAGTCAGTGTTCTTACCCGCTGAGCTGTCTCACCAGCTTGGCCATTGTGTCTTACAATCTGTTTTGCTCTCCAAATAACTGAAATGTTACCATTGAACTGTTTGTCTTATTGGCCATATTTAATTTTCTCTCATCTGTTTTCACTTGGGAGTTTGTTATTTAAATTACTCATCTAAGTAAAGATTGCATAAACCTTCACACACACACACACACACACACACACACACACACGCACACACACACACGTTTATGTTATCATTCCATAGATTTTTTTTCTTCTAGAGATTGAAGTAGGACAGGTAGCTCTCATTCCTTCATGCAGCAATTGTCAGAGCTTCACCAAGACAGACAATATATCAGTAAGTATTTGATAGTGACTAGAAGATGAGTCTTAACTTTCCTTATTCCACCCAAGTCATGACCCTACATTTTATATTCCAGTGTATTCTCTCTTCCAGCACAAATGTGGAATATATTATGTATCAGTTAGCTTTAGGTTTTTGTTCAGTTTCTCTGATCCCAGAGCTTTATTCTGTAATTAATAACTCATAACTCATATGTTCATCTAACTTAGAGGCAAATTTTGTAGTCCCCCAAGGCATAAGCTGTATGAATTGAAGCACTTTAAAAAAAATTGGAAAGCTGGAGAGCTCTTTAGTATAGCTAAGAAGGGTAGTTCAAATACCTAGTTTATAGCTTTTGCAAACTTTGAACACTTTGCCAGGAAATATTGGGTCAGAATATAAGACATGGTCAGAAACACATGTGTCCCCTCCACACACAATAATCCCAAACCAAAGTCCTCCATTCCAGTAGTAGCAGCTTGCACAAGCTAGATGATCATTAGGTTCTCAAAAGAAGAGTCAACTAATTGACAAAGAGAAAACAAAACTTTCCCAGGCAAAGCTTTAAAAAGTATTGGATGAACAAAACAGAAAAAAAAAAAAAAAAACAGAAAAAAAAAGTCTCAAGTGATTGTCAAAGCCCTCAAAATTCTTGTTCTTAAACTTAAACTTTATCTTTTAGAAATCCCGTCTTGAGCCAAACATCTATTTTTTTCCCTCACTATTTAAACCAGTTTAGATATTTATACTGGCAACATAGCAGTGCATGAGACAGAAATTGAAATAGCTAATATTTGAAGCTTTTAAATTCAAGGTGGTTTTGGTAGTTTGAATATGCTTGGCCCTTGGGAAGTGGTGCTATTAGGAGGCGTGGACTTGTTGGAGGAAGTGTGTCACTGTGTAGTTGCCACTTTGAAGTCTTATGCTTGAGCTCTACCCAGGGTGGAAGAGACTCAGGCTAGAAGACAGAATCCTCTCCTGGCTGCCTTTGGATCAAGGTGTAGAACTCTCAGCTCCCCCAGCACATGCCTACCTGCATGCTTGCCATGCTTCCTGCCATGATGGTAATGGACCGAACCTCTTCACAGTGATGAAAGTGAAGTGGTTCGAAGAAAATGCATAGGAGAGGTCTTGAATGAGATGCTTATGACAGACGTAGAAAAACAAGGGTGGTGTAATGTCAGTGCCAATTAGAAGAACAGAGCTGGTAGAATGAATGCATATTTGAAGCAGGTTTTATGTCTCAGGCTGTGGAGTGCAAAATGGCCGTCTCATGTCAGAGAGGCTGAAAACTCGACAGCTGTTCAGTCAGTGAATCTGGGTGATTCAGGGGTTCCAACCTGGTGCTGAAAGCTGAGGGGATTTCCTGGAAAGCCACAGATCCTCAACACAAATGAAAAGCCAGAGAATCTGGGTTCTGAAGCAAAGGGGTGGCAGTGTCAGACTAGTGCTTTCTACAATAATGAATCACTTCTGGCCATGTTTTCATGTCTGGAGTGTTACCTCTCGAGAAAGTAAGCGTGAGAGTATATCTAAGTTTATATAAATATAAGCGTGTATACCTAAGTCATGCAAGGAGGAAAAAAGGTGGTCTTCGTTAGCTTGAACTCTAGCTTGGCACGGTGTTAAGTCATCTGAGAGGAAGACTTTTGTCCAGATCAGACTGGTCTGTGAGTACTGGGGGGTTGTCTTGGTTATTAATTGATGATGGAGGGAGAGCCCACTCTAGGTAGGTGGTTCTGGGTTGTAGAAGAACACTCACGGAGCATGAGCCTGTGAGCGAGCTAGCCAGCCATCCAGCCAGCTCCTTCCTGGCTGCTGCCTCCAGGTCCCTACCTTAAGTGTTTGCCCAAAATTCAACAACGGACAGTGACCTAGAAGTATAAGCCAAAGAAACCTGTCGTCCTCTAAGCTGCTTCTGGTGAGAGTGTTTTATCTCAGCCTCAGCAAGGAAACCAAAACAGAAGGATAGTTACATTTACTTCTGTCTCACCTTCATTTCTGTCCAGGACCCATTTTCTGATGGTTCGTCTTATTTTTCTTTTTGGTTCTGGATAGAAAGACTCCACTGGTCTTTCTCATCAATAGATAGCAGTAAGAATAGCTGCTGGTTAGTGACTGCTTTGTACTGGCTGGCATCTTTTCCACCTTTTGGGTTTAAGTGCATCCTATCACGAAAAAAATGGCCACAGGACTTCAATCCAGATCAGGTTGATAGCGAAGTCCACTTACATGATGACTTCTGGGGAAAAACAAAAAACCAAAACAAAACACAACAAAAACAAAAACAAAAACAAAAAAACAAGTCAAAGAAAGGATGGGATTTGTGAAAAGGAAGAACCACTTAAACCATTTAACAAAACTATTTAAAAATGTATTTTAAGGATGCAGCGGTGCATGTTTTTAATCCCAGTACTTGAGAAGCAGAAGCAGGAGAATCTCTGAGCTCAAGCCCAGCCTGGCCTAAGAAGTGAGTTCGGGGATAGCCAGGGCTATGTACATAGTGAGACCCTGTCAGGAGAAAAAAAAAAATGCAAAACCCAAACCGAACTCTAATAAAATATAGAAAACTTTTTTCTTATTATTTTGAACATTTTGTGTGTGTCTGTATGTCTGTCTGTCTGTGTGTGTGTGTGTGTGTGTGTGTGTGTGTGTGTACGTGTGTGTGAACATGTGTGTAGAAGTTATGACAACTTACAGGCGGTGCTTCTCTTCGAGCAACCAATTGAAGACGTCAGTCTTGGTAGCATGTACCTTCATTCACTGATCCACCACACCTCCCCCAGCTACTACCATTTGCCTCATACACAAGGAACCCGAACCCTGAGAACACGTCATCCTTAAGAGCAGACCATCCACCAACCTGGGTTTCATGCTGTGTGATCCTCCCTACGACACCTACTGGCTTAGCTTGACCTGTATAGTTTCCTGGATCAGCTATTGCAATCTAGCTTTTTGCTGAAGATTGTTGCTCTCCTCATAGTCCACAAACTCAGATTGCCAAGATATGGCTTTATTCTCATACAACTGAACTCAATTCCTCTTCGGAGTCATGCGTTTTCATTAAAGATAGAAATTTGACTTTACGTTAAGGTCTTTCCTTGTCCACATCTTTCTTCCGGGAACACATTGAAAGAAAGTGACTGTAGGTTAGATGGAGTCCAGTTTGAGCTGTATTTTGCCCCATTTGCGTTCTCTGACTTCTTCCCTCTGTGCTTGGGTTTAAATAGAGGAGTTTTATCATGGTCAATTCAGTTTGGATTGGTGTGGCAAAACTACACAAAGCCAAGGGCATGATACTCTTAAAACATTCTGAAAAATATTCCTGTTACTTCCATTTATATTTAGTGTGAAAAATTTAATGGCCTTCATGTAAGACCATTACTAGTGCTATTCACACAAGGAAAATACTAGACACCCTGTTTAAATAATCTGGTCTGAGGTTCACCCAAATGTTTTAAGCAAAGACATTTTAAGAAAGACTTATTTAATTTATTTGGAGAGAGGAACGGAATTGCATCAGAAATTTGTATTTTAGGAAATTTAGTGAGATGTTGAACTGGTTTGGGAAGGGTTTTTCCTTTGTCCTACGAGGATTAAAAAGTGCCTTATCATTAAATTTCAAGTCATTTATCAACAATGCTTTAGTATTACATCTACAGCCAAATTTGGGGAAGAATCATTAATTTGTAGTTGGAGCACACATGAAACAAAGACAGAAAGGTCAAAATGCCACTCTACTGATAATTCTTCTTGTTTTAAGAATGCAAGTTAGCATTTCTAGGCCATCCAACTTTTCTGTACTGATGTATTACTTAAGAAATGGTTTTTAAAAAGCAATTCCTCTGTATGTTACTAACTGCAATTTTCACTGGAGAAGTTAGAGTGAAATATACCGTGAATTTGCTGTATTCACTCTGCAGCAGACAGAACAGGAAAAATCACATCTTTCCCTTACATTATCAGTGCTTGGTGATTTCTATAAATGTCAGGGCTCCAATATAATGCATGCACCTTTTGCTCCTCTGCAGTAATATCCCCTCTGTTCCAGAATTGGAATTGAATAAGATGAGACAAGGTAAGCATGTTTAAAGTTGTCATAATTCAATCTTTTTCATAGCACACTGCTCAATGGCATAAGAACAGGCTGCAAGGAGGATGCAGGGACACAGCATGGTAGGTATTCTGCTTGGAAATGACGCAGTAGGACAAGGGGCCTTGTCATTGAATCTAGGTTGAGAGAATGAGGTGACTGTAGATAAACCTTTACAGGCTCTTTCATATTCGATGAGACAGGGAGATAGAATAGGACAAAAACCCCTAATGGGTGGGTCATTTTTGGAGGAAATGTAGTGAGCTGCGTTTCACACTAGGAGCTGGGCTGGGGATACAGCTTGGTTGGTAGAATGCTTATCTAGCATGGATAACCTCAGTACTGAGTAAGACCATTTATGCCTTTTCTTCCCAGCAGCTTGCAAAGCACCTTCCAGCACTATGCAGGTTCGACAGCAGGGAAAAAGGTTCTTGGTCAGTTTCAGATTGATTTTCAATATCCTGCAACCAAAGTGTGTGGTGTGTTCAGCAGTAGGGTCTTATAGTTTAGTTAATGGAGGCCAACCAAGAGCAATGGTAATAGCTATGTTGTTTTGGGACCTCCTTGAACAATAACTCACAAGGAAAGATCCATGTCTGGCAATAGAATAGAGCACTGGACCCCCAAGAGTTGCAATTCCAGGTGGTTGTGAGCCATCTAGATGGGTGCTGGGACCCACAGTTGGGTCTTCTATAAGAACAAGTGCTGTATTTACTCATAACTGTTGAGCCTTCTTTCCAGCCCCAATATTTTATATTTCAAAATTTGTTTATAAACTAGTAGATGTTCATATGACTTCTTAAATTCTATCAATCTATCAATCTATCTATCTATCTATCTATCTATCTATCTATCTATCTATCTATC
>JADRCD010224227.1:0-23383 GCA_019843815.1 Montemys delectorum | reverse complement strand
ATATATATATATATATATATATATATATATATATATATATATATATTCTGTAGTTCCTGTGGACTTAATTATATACTAAATATGGAAGATAAAGACAGCATTGCATAGGACTGAGCATTCTTCCTTTTATAGAATACTTCTTGATAAATGTCTATACTGACTCATACCCCTTCAGGAGAAAGATCTCTTGTTACAAGCTGGGCAGATAGGACCATCTTGGATAAAAGAAATGCCATAGTTCACCTACTTACTAAGCAAGCTAGATCAGCTCTTTCATGCTGGCCATCGAATCTAAGTTTACGCGTCCAACAAAAGGACCTGCAGGGAACAAGAGCCAGCCAATGCCTCTATAGCAATCTCATGCTCACTGTTAGAGGAGACCAGAGAGTGTTGACTGTGTTGTTTTTGATTTGAAGGTATGCCCTGTTTTTGTAAGGAGGGTATATGTTTATGTACAGTTGCAAACTTGGTCCAGTCTGTGTTTGCCAACTTCAGGAAGGATCCTGAGACTGTTCGGCAGGAGTGTTGAGGGGTTCAGAGCTGGGGTTCCTTCTCTGCGCTCAAGTGCTTGGTATTATCCAGTTATCCACTAGCTCCCTCTGCTTATTTGTGTTTCAACATTACTTCTGATGGCATCACTAGATCAGGAGAGGAAAAAAAGAAAACAGAAAATGAGTAAGTACCAAGAAGGTACACTGGTAAATGTGGGGTTCATACAACATGTGTATGGATTAAACAGAGTTGGTGAGTGATGTGTAATTTCCTAAGGGCCATGCTTTAGAACTCATTTTTCTGTCCTTGGAAAATGGGTTATAAAAATAGTTGAACATGCGCCACCTTGGGAGGCAGAGGCCAGCCTGGTCTACAGAGTGAGTTCCAGGACAGCCAGAGCTATACAGAGAAGCCCTGTCTCAAAAACAACAACAACAACAACAACAACAACAACAACAACAACAACAACAACATAGTTGAACATCTCTTAAATTTATTTTGAAAAACATTAGAGCTAAAAGTACCCTTAGAGGTAATAGAAATAGTCCCATTAACAAATGGATTCAGGGTCAGAGACGTTAAGAAACTTGCTTGAGATAGTACAGTCATCTATGGTAGAATTAGAGAACACCTGTATGTTCAGGTGCTAGCTTCATTCCGTGCTTGGGCATCTAAGGGTGTAATGTGTAAAGCATGGCCCTTAGAAAATTATACATCACTCACCAATGATATTTTGTCTCTTTTATAACTCTGCACTCATGCTGCCTGCTCACAAGTATGTGACCAATAAGTATGTATTATAGATTTGCTTGTTTGTGCATTCGTTCCCAAATCCTTATAATGCTAGATACCATTTTGAGTGCTGGGCACATTGCTGGGAAAAAAGTGTCGTTCATGCATTCATACCAGCACTCTGCAGGAAAGAGAATATTGAGTTCAAGGCTGGCCTGGACTAAACTGTAAGATCTTGTCTTAAAAACAAAACAAAAGAGTGTATTTTTTGCCCTCTTGGAGTTTAAGTTCTAATAGAAGATACAGCTAATAAACTGATGATGTTTTTGTACATAGTGGGGGCTATTTAGTCAAGAGCAAAGGCAGAAGAGTTTCTGATCAAAATACACAATCTT
Source organism: Montemys delectorum (assembly GCA_019843815.1). Taxonomy (NCBI): domain Eukaryota; kingdom Metazoa; phylum Chordata; class Mammalia; order Rodentia; family Muridae; genus Montemys; species Montemys delectorum. Next base: position 21,764 of record JADRCD010224227.1, on the reverse strand, counting down.
ACAAATTTGTCAGAGAAGCTAAAAGGATCACACTCAATTTTATTAGTATTGTGGTGGTTATTATATATATATATATATTCATTAGTGTGTTCACGTGTGTGTGTTTGTGTGTACATATCTGTATACGTGCACTCATGTGCGCCATGACATATGTGCAGAAGCTAGAGGACAAACCTATAGTAGTTAGTTCTTTCCTTATACCCCATGGTTTCTGGGGATCGCACACAGGCCATCAGAGTTAGTGACAAGTCCCTTTACCTGCAGAGCCATCTTGCCAGCCCTTTTAATTGCTATTATCATTTTAAATTTAGTTCTAAATTGATGTTTTTCAAGTTCCTTCTGGAAACTTTTATCAAGAAGCCATTCATATACATGGATGAAAAAAATGATAGTTCATAAGAATAGTTAAAGGAATTAAAAGGTAGCCTGCTAAAGGATGTTTCTCTTTTATAAGTAGAGTTCTTGATTATTAGTTTTACCTACCAGTAATTTGGGAGCACTGGCAATTATCTGCCAATGACTTAGCCAGTCTTAACCATGACATTTTAAAACTGCATTTGTGGTTTGTAGGAGTTATTAAGTGTTCTACTTTCTCCTTCGTCCCTTCTGTTTCCCTTCTGGGAGATGCATGGGTTTCATGTCCCCTCCACTGCTTAGGCAGAGTGCTGAAACTGTGATGTTGTATTCTGTGCGATTTGAAAGGCTAAACCCTATACAGTAGTTGGGCAGTCCGTGGTTGGAGCTTCATCACTTAAAATGGGTGTAATTAATGCTCAGTGAAGAGTGGAATCAATCAGAATATTTTGAAGCTTTGATTCCATTTGATTACAATTGATCACTCATATACGAGTTTCCTGGAATCTTGATACAACATGATCTGGCAGAGAAGTCCATTTTCTTTCCTGTTCCCACAGACTGGATAGCTTTGCTAAATTACTTCGTTACCATAACGACAGGTCATGGTAGGTCTATAAGCAACTGGTTGACAAATGGAAGTTGTTTCTAAGATTTGTAACGACAGGCCCAAGAATGGCTCTGTGGTTCTGTAAAGTGCTGGAGGTTTGTGTTACTTTTGGCTCACCTTCCACAAAGTTAGTTGCTTCTGAAGACAATTGGTCTTGGCTCAGCTTTATTATCCACTTGGGTCACCGAGTGGTTGGCCTTGGATTGCCCTGAATTCAGTGACTGTCCTTGGCAAGGCAAGGGTAATGGCCTCACCTGTTCTCAGATTTGGTGTCTGTCACAGCTCTTTTCTGATTGTGCTCAGAAGGCTGTCATTATAGGCTGTCTTTAGTGCTTCAAATGGGGACCCTCACAGAGTGATTTGGTGCTAGCTGTCATGATGAAGTTACTGGGTTCTGTTGCCAGTTGTCTCGCAGTGTCTCTTCAGCTGCACGCAACAATACTGAAGTGTACCGAACAGAGTTATGTGACCTGTACAGGCTCTGAGCAGCCATGTGATCCAAGTGTTACCTCATTGTTTTTGGAGAATGGGTTCCCGAGAGTACTAGGAAGAATAAAAGTTGTAGTACAATGTCAAGGCCATTCAAACCGGTTTTATAGCATGCAGATGCAGTTTCAAATGGATTTTAATGTCAGCAAATGAAGAGCTGTGCTCCTTGCAGTCTGGGTAGCTGTTGGAGCATACAAAGAAGTAAGTTTTTGAGTATTCCCTGGGTTTGGTTTATTTCTTTTCTTTCCCTTTATATATAGATATATATTTTGGGGGGGGATGTGTGGGTGTATGTGTGAGTGTATACATGTATGTGGACACATGTGTACATATACTTATGTACCTACATATCAAAGCCAGAGGTTGATCTCATGTATCTTTTTCTGTTGTTCTCTACCTTGTCTGTTTTTTGTTTGTTTGGTTGGTTGGTTGAGACTGTGTCTGGATCTCACAGATTCAGCGTGTGGACCAGTGAGCCCATGATGTCTTACTGTTTTTGCCTCCTGGCACTGAGATTACAGGCCCATCCCATCATGCCTTACTTATTACATAGGTGCTGGGAAGTCAAACTCAGCTGGCAAGCACATTACTGACTAAACTGTCTCCCCGGCCCCCGGTGTGGTTGTTTTGATCTTAGCAATTTTTACTACCTCATTATTTAATATTTCAGCACTAATATAATAAAATCTATTTATTTCCATGCAGTCAGTATATATCAAGAAATATCTGTTCAACTTTGCAATATGCCCAGGGTATCTTTTTTTAATCTGGTGAATTGGGGAGAATAATAGATTTATGTCTTCATGGACTGTGTACTCCTATAATGGAAGAGGTAAATGATGACCAAAAGTAACACAGATTAATCAAATGCTGTAAAGGGTGGTTGAGGCAAGAAGCTAGACCCATGCCTATTCTCGGTGAGATCACTCTTGGGAGGCTCTGTAGCTGCAGAAGGTGGCAGTGGAAACAGTTTTGGCTTTTCCCAGTATGTCTGGAGGAGCAGGAGTAAAAGAAGGTGTAGAGTAACAGACTTGGGCCAGACCTCGGAGAGACTGAGACCATTGTAAGTTGGGTTTTGTGCAAATTATGATGGAGAAGGCTAGCAAATGTGCCAGGACCACCCACCGTGCCACCAGGTGTTCTGCTGAAGAGATGGGTAGTTCTGCACAATCTGTTACTCGGTGTCTTCATGTTGGCACAGCCCATGAGCTGGGATCTCTTAAATGTAAGCTAAACCCACTTGTAACCTAGATCACTGTATTCATTCCTAGTACCTGCCAGCTATATCCTAGGGATGGCTTCAGTAACATACTGCTTTAGCATCTGAGACTTCCTTTAGTCAACCTAGGCCTCCTGTTGAGAATTGCCAGTAAAGTTTGGGCTTAGATCCAAGCCTACTTGGACACTGGACCACCCACCACTCAGATGTGACTCTTGACTCATACTTTACCAAACAAACCTGCTCTGCTTTCTTCAAGGCTGGTGGCTCTTGATAAAGAATAGCCAGGTGTTTCCTTCTGAGATCAGATCTTTGTTTGAATCCTCCAAAAGACTTAAATAATTCGCCCCAGCTTTTATTATATCACGAATTGGTCCTCTTTGTTCTGGAGTCTGTGTCACCTGATGTGACCTGCTTCCTTCCTGGCCTGTTTTGCCATGTGCCCAGTATTTCCGCAGTCTTTTTATTGGAAGTGGTTTTTATATGCTATGGGATCCAAACTTAGCCTCACTGATAACACCTGGCTACCGGTTAGTTGACTGGCGCTGTGTAGCAGTCTCATTATGTTTTAGGAAGTACAGTGTTAGTTCATTTTAATCCTTTAATCTTCCTGTGTGCTGGATAATAGGTGGCTTCAACACCTACATTTCAAAGGGTTTTTTTTTTTTTTTTTTTTTTTTTTTGGTAATATTTTAAGCCCACAGTAGAAACATGTAGCACTAATTAGGAGTAGTTGGTTTGCTTTGACTTGTATTGCTCTTTCTTCTTTCTTTCTCTCTTTCTCTCTTTCTCTTTCTTTCTTTCTTTCTTTCTTTCTTTCTTTCTTTCTTTCTTCCTTCCTTCCTTCCTTCCTTCCTTCCTTCCTTCCTTCCTTCCTTTCTTTCTTTTCTTCTTTCTTTCTCTCTTTTAAGTCCTAATGTTTCCTGCTTCCTGGAGAATTACCTTGGTTGAATTAACTTTCAGTGACTTTGTTGAGTATACCGTTTGTCTTTAAGTGCTAATTCTTGTGACTATTCGAGCGGCTGTAGACAGCTGCTACTAGTAGTTTCAGGAAGGCCTGCTGGAGAGTGGTGAAACCAAATCCTGCCATATGGCAGTGGGGGAGGGGGAGAGTGGTCTTCCCTATCTGGGTTCCTGCAATTAAAAGGATCTAGCAGGGGAGCAGATATAAAAACATTCCCTAATGAACTAATCACTTGTAAACTTGCCTGGCTTCTCAGCTCACTCTTTCTTAATATGTGAAGTCTATTCCTCTCTCCCTTGGATTCAGCGTGGAGATGGACATTTTGAAAACCTGTCAGACTTAATTAAGTTAGTGGAAGTGACATCCGAGAAGCAAGAGTTTCCCAAGTCGGGTTGGTAAGTAGGGAACCAGCACAGCCAGGTGAAGGGAAATAGGGAGGTACAAAGATGAGGGCTTCTCTAGCGCTTCTTTCTGAGAAAAAGAAACACCATGAAATTAACAAAAGTCTAGAGAAAACTGGTAACATCTTGGAGTGGTTCTGTGGAAATGTTCTTCATTTTGATTGTCATCTTATAAAAAAAAAAAACAAAAAAAACAAAAAACAGACAAGAAATCAGAGACAGAACATGACGGGAAAACAATCCAAAAGTGAACATTGATCATTTGTTGATGCTTCGTTCACGCTGGGGACTGCAGCCAGTAAAACTTGTATCATTTTAAACATAAGATAAAAGAGTCAGATGCAGACATTTGCACCAACCGATGGACAGAAGCTGCTGACCCCTGTTGTTGAATTAGGGAAGGCTGAAAGAAGCTGAGGAAATGAGCGATCCTGTAGGAGGCCCAGCAGTCTCAATTAATCTGGACCCCCGAGATCTCTCAAACACTGGACCACCAAACAGACAGCATACACCAGCTGATATGAGGCCCCCAACACACATATAGTAGAGGACATCTGGGTCTGTGTTCATTCAGAGATGATGCACCTAACCCTCAAGAGACTGGAGGCCACAGGGACTTTAGAAGTCAGGTGAGGTTTAGTAGTCAGGTGGGAAGGAGGTGAGGGATGTGGAGCAATTGGAGGGTGGATGAGGGGACGGGGAATGGAATATGGAGTGTAAAAAATAAATTAATTTATAAAATTTTAAAAACTTATAAAAATAAATAAAAAAAGCTATTCCCCATGTATTTCCTCCTTATTTTCCAGTGGACGTTTTCAGTTGAATCCATTTTAGCATAAGCACTAGTCCAGCATTTCTAACAAATTTACTTTTTATCTCCTTTCTAGTTCCAGTCTTTTCGGTTTTGAATAATATCTTAAATTTCTCTGATAGGGTGGCTGAGAAAGGCCTTAGGGAAGTCTTGCCTTTATGTATGTATATGTATGTATATATCTGTAATATATTTGTAATACATGTATATATAATATAGATAATATGTAATATAATGTTACATATTATATCTACACAGAGTAGATACAAAGTTTCTTAATTGCTCCAAAACTCTGAGGCCAGCTGTTGAGCAGGCAATTGACAAAGCTCCGTGGCATCCCCACTTTTATAAAAGCTCACAAAAGATTGTTAATGACCACAAGGCTGTTTTGGAAAACTTCCACAGACACAGACGGATGTTACCCAACTTTGTAGAAAACCCACATAAGTTATTGGCTTTCCACAGTTTTGTCCAAATAAAAATTCTCCCAGGCCTTAATGGCTATATATAGTCGAGAGCTGGAGAAGGTAGGACAGAGAACACTCTCTGACAAAGTTTGTCTGACAGCAAAAGCCATTCATTATGAGTTTGCTGAGTGCTAGTCAATGGAGATCTAAAGGCATGATCTCATGTCTGATTCCCATTTAAACTCAGCTGAGGTTCCAGGGGGAGGTGAATTGAGCAAATCTTTTCATAAGAAATAAATAGGAATTGAAAAGCTCTAGTGTGAGTTGGAAGAGTTGGGGATATCACTCAAGAAGTGGGAAGCAGATTCTCTTAGCTCGGGGCAGAATTAATAAGAACTAATGCTTGTGTGGTAGAGTTCTATAAGTTGGAGTGAGCTAGATGTGCCTGTGCTATGTTATAAGCATCTCAGACATAGCATTAAGACCTTGACACTGCAGCCCAATAGGTAAAAGGTCCTAGAATTCACCTATAGAAATTGAGGTTACAGAGGCCTATCATTTTTGATCTGTTGAGTTTCATTTCTTGGATTGGTAACCCCATCCTCAATCTCTCTTTGTTATCTACAAATGTTCTTTACAATTTTCTACAGTCCACATCTCTACTGTCTACAAAATTCTAGTTAGTTGGGATCAAATTTAGAAACGCAAATATATACAATTTACAGATACAATTTAGTTCTATTTTGATGAAGCACAGCACTCTTTGCAATTTTATAAAGGCTTTACTCAGTCAAAAGTGGGAAGCAAAACTTTTTAAATACAAGTGACTGTTGATTAGAGTGGAGAAGGTGGCTGGGAAGAATTATGTAAAAAGTATCTATCATGTAATTTTGTTTTGAGGGAGAGGTCCTGGAAATTGGTATAGGGTGGTTAAATAAAACCTGTAATCACAGCCGGGCAGGGGTGGCACATGCCTTTAATCTCAGCCCTCAGGAGGCAGAGGCAGGCGGATCTCTTGAGTTTGAGGCCAGCCTGGCCTACAGAGTGAGTTCCAGAGCAGACAGGGTCACACAGAGGAACACCATCTTGAAAAGGCAAAGCAAACCAAAACCTCCAAACTGTAACTGAACATCTGTGTGTGATACAAGTTTGTGGCATGGTTGGTATTCACACACACACACACACATTCACACACACACACACACACACACACACACACACAAACACACAGTACATATCATCCTCTGAACTTGTGTGGTCAAAACTTTGGTTATGACAACAGCTAGTTTTACTACGGAAGTGCATTCCACAGCAATTATGTTGTCAAACACCTGGAGGGCTGGATTTTATTAGTATGTTTTGCTCATTAAAACCAATAGTTAAGAATTGAATTGTCTGAGGAGTCACATTCCTGCCCACAGTGAGTTAGGTGGTAAAGCTTGATAGAGAACCCCATTTGATGAATACGTTTAGCCTACCATTCTGAAGCTGTAGGGGTGGTTTTCAAGGAAGCAGTGTGGAGAGCCTTAGCAATTCTTAAACCTCTACTGATGCATAAGAGTGCTGCTCTGAAAAGGAACGAAGTGTAGCCTAGCCTTGAGTTTCACAAATTACTTTCACGAGTTGGCCTTTGTATTAAACATATTTGGTTCCAAGGCTTCTAATGAGGTCTGATGAAGATGGCCCCTTAATCAAGCTTTGATGGCAAGTTTTGATGCTTTGTTCTTGCGGTATTTTTAAAAAAAGAATAGCATCTGCTGTCCGAGAATGGTACAAATTTCAAAAAAAAAAAAAAAAAAAAAAAAAAAAAGACCACGTGTCCTTCCCAGCATTATCTGAAAATGAATAGATGTGGGTCCTAGGGGATTAAAGGTTTGAGCCATGTGCATGGATGAATAAAAGCGCTTGCCCTCAGACGTGTGCAAGTTTTTGCCAGCTGTGTACTTTTGTGGAGGCAGAGGAGCAAGGGTTTCCTCTAACGTGGAAGCATTCCAGATGGACAAGACTTGTAAATGCCAGGTTACATTTTTAGGGGCTTACTAATGGAGCCACAGGAGATTAGGAGGTTAAAAAAAATCCTGGCTGGGTATATTTGTAGAGAAGTGTGGACTAGATTAGATTTGCTATCTATGTGATCTAGTTTATTGACATTTTATAATTTAATTGGGTATTTTCAACTCTCACCAAGAAATAGAAAGGGGATTGAATCCGAAGGCTGGTTTTGGTTGGAAGAGTATTTCAAGAAATCTCTTAGTAAAGCCATTTATTAAATCTCAGTTCTATAATTAATTTTTAATCTTGTCATAAAGTGTAAAGCAAAGCCAACAAAATTAATTGGTGCACATAAATTAAAAGTCTTATTTGGAGGACCTCCTACCTTTTCTTCTAGCAGATGATTAAAGGGTGCGACTTCCCAATGGATTTTCGTGGCTTTATTATTTACTGTCTCTTTGCCTGGTATTGTGACTTTTAACACTCCTGAGTTTTCTATAACAGAAGCTACAGGTTTTAAATTGTATCCAAAGAAAAGAAAGTGTGTATCTGCTTTGATCCTGCCAGCTCCTGTTTGCTTCCTTTGGCTTTAGTGGGACAAATGTTTCCTTGCATGCCAGCATTTAGCATACTATAGGAAGTAGTAGGTTTCGGAATGTGCCTGGATTCAGCAGCTGTTTGCTGGTTGATGGCTCAGGACATTTGCCAGCTGCCAAGCTTCTGCCTTGTTTTATTGGAGTCAAGCCGAAGCCCTTGAAGTTTGAGGCTCCAGAAGCCAGTATGTGTCTTTTTATTAGATGCAAGTGCTATGTTAAGCAAGTTCTTGGTCAAAGAAAGAAACAAACAAACAAGACAAAACAAAACAAAAAACAAAAAAATCCCCATCAAAGTTTTCTCCGAACAAAACATTTCATTTTGCAGAGAGTACCTTTCCATTGACCGGGATAGCATTGCAAAAACCCAGCAGCTGTATCTCACACAGTTACACACGTAAGCATTTAGAACTGTCTTTCAGGACCACATGGGTACTTTATAAATATTACTTGCTAGTTGTAATATTTATTTGTTCTCTGAGCCTGCATAATTCCCCCCTTAACTGCAGTTTTGGACTGTGAGCCCCCTCCCTTTTTAATTATACTTCATTAGGCTTCTCAAGTCATCCTCTGGCACAAATGGAGGGGAGTGTATAATTGCAGGGTGTGTGTCTTATTCCACAATATCTAAATGAAATTATTTGTGATGTGGAAGGGACATTGTTGCTAGAAGATCTTATAAAACTTCTGCAAAGATAATATCTGTGTATTGGGCAGCAAGCCTTAAAAAATTCCCTTTTCCCACCTTTTTGTACATTTTAGGAATTTATGACTGGACTGGATTACTTAGCCATTTATGAAATTTTATTTGTGTCCGATCAGCTCATCTCAGCCCCTCTGCTACCTCCTCATCACTGTGCTCTTCATGTTTCAATTTTACCTTTACAGTGGAATATAACTTAGCTTTATGCCTTAGAAAATATCATATATCATCCCAGGCTCTTGGAGGCCAAGGAGAAAATCAAAGTAATAGTTTGACTGACTTTATTTTTTTCTGCATGGTCAAATATGTAAAAACTTTAGCAAGTCAGAATATTCGTATTAAGACTTTTACCCTTTACAAGTCCCAAATAAAGACAGCTGTAAAGTTGAGAAAGCATTTATGTTCAAAGGTAATGTAACACTCTGTTTAAAAACTTGGAAGAGATCATGTGGGTTAAGTTTGCCTTTTAAAAGGACTCATCATGTGGTTGGTTTTGGTGGAAAGCCGAAGGAAGCATAGGTCGTCTAATAGTGTAAAATGGCTTTACATATCGTGTATTTCTTTGAGTATCATTTTAATTAATGTGTTCAGCAATAAGCCATCTGGTTTGTAAGGCATTCAGTCGTTCACCAACGCTATGGAGGTAGAAATAAAACAGCTTTCAGAGATGAATTCTGAAACATAAAGGAGGTTGGAAGACCTAGGGAACCTGCTGGTGAAGAACCCGGAAAGCTGAAAGGTTGTATTGAAGTGGAAGGAAAGGGAAAAAGGAAGCAGAGGATGAAAAACAGGGAGTTAGTTAATGTACAATCTCACCTAGATTTACCCAGGCAATACCACCCCTCCGGGTGGATGTGGTGGTGGTGGTGGAGAAAGTAGGGGAGAGGGGCAGATGTAGGGTGGTGGTGGTAGTGGGAAGTAGGGGGGAGGGGCGGATGGGGGTAGTGATGGGGGAAGTAGAGCGGTAGGGAGGAAATAGGACGTGTGTGTGTGTGTGTGTGTGTGTGTGTGTGTGTGTGTGTGTGTGGAGGGGGATACACTCTGCTTTCCATTCTCCTACTTCCTCATTTCTCTTTTCCTCAGACCCAGAGCAGCCAGTAATTCTTTTGATATCTCAATCTCATACCAGCTTAAAACCTATTGGTGCTTTATTTTCCTTCTTAAGCCATTGGAGGAATTCGAAAATAAACCATGGTGTTTTCAAAGGAAGCATAGCTTTCCTATACACTTCATTTTAAAATAAATTTTCTAGCTTAAAATGTATAATGTGTAATATATTTACATATACGTATATGTATAGATATATACGTATATGTATAGATTAAAGTTTCCTTGGGGATTTAATTTATGAGATGTATGAGTGTGTGGGGATGTGTATGCGAGGGAGTACGGAGCACAGGTGGGTTTGGGTTATTTTTCTTTATCCTGCTCTACCTTGCTTTTGTGAGATGGGATCTCTCACGCAAGAGGATGTTAGTGATCCTGCTAGACTGGCTAGTGGTTAAGCATTAGGGATTCCGCCTTCCCATTGCTGAAATTACAGGTGCACAGCACTATAGCTCCTTTCTCCCCAGCCTTGGAGATGGGAACTCAGGTTTTCTTTTCTTTCTTTCTTTCTTTTTTTTTTTTCACTACAATATTTTATTATTACCCAGCAAGTATTATAAATAAGACAAACACAGAAGACAGATCAAATAGGCTTGAGATTTAAAAAAAAAAAAAAAAAAAGGTAGATCTTTTAAAGTTTCATTCATTACACAGGTTCTTATAATCCTGATTTGATGGTTTTCTGACCTAATTTCATTTGAGACTCTCATGGAACTCAGGTTTTCAAGCTGGTGTAGCAAATGCTTTCCTGCGATGACTCATTTTCCTGGCCCCGGAGGGCAGCTCTTTGTTAGGTTAGTGTTTCGATGCTTGAAGGCAAGAATTTTAACAAGAAGGAAGGTTGTTGGTTTGAGGCCACCCAGTTTTCTACACCTGATTGACTGAAATGAGCTGACCCCTATTTACAGGTGGTAGTAGTTGAAAAGGTGTATTAAAGTGGAAGGAAAAAGACACGTTGGTGGGATGGAAGACAGCGGAGATACGGAATGAAAAGACAGTATGCCAAGTAATGTCTGCTCTTACTCACTTTTGCTCAGACCGCCCCAGTCCCACCCCTGCACAGACTTTCAAGCCAGGCTGTCATCAAACTTGTGTTGCTAAGAATGACCTTGAGGTCCTAATTATTTCGTCCCCTCCTTAGCTCTGGGATTGCCAACATGCACAATTGATGCAGGAAAGTGTCCTGCGCTACTGGTGGAAAGTCTCTGCCCCAGCACTGTCCGGCTGGTTCTGTCTCTAGCTAACTGCACCCCCCCCCCCCCCCCCCCCCCCCCCCCACCCCGGTTCGCTTGTCTCTAGGACGACGAGTTCTTCCTTTACCAATGTACCCCTGTAATCGACAGTCCCACATTCCAGGAACCAAGTAAATCAAAACTCTTGAAGCTTATAATTCACCAATCAGATTTATGTATCAATAAATTTTCAATTCACAAGATGCCAATATAATAATTTCAGAGCCAATTGATAATGATACAAGCTGCTCACCTAGACCAGACACGTTATTCCAATGATTCTATCCCCGTACGATACTCATAACTACCTGTGGCTATTTAAAACCCCGAGAGATCAGGATCTTCCTCCTGTCCCTCCATCTCGGCTTCTCCTCCTCCCTCCTCTGAGTCGCTCTCTGTCCCTGCAACTCTTTGCTCTGCCTCCCTTTTCCCTGTCCAATCACAGGCCTCCTGCTGCACTAATATTTTAATGTTAATTGGATAGGGAAAATCCTGCCATACACTACCATGTCCCATCTATATCGCACTGGTGATCAACCTTAGGACCTCATGAGTACTAAGCAATTGAGGCGCATTTTCAGCTCTCACTCAGACCAGACCGTAGGGCATAGCACCCATTTTCAACATGAAAACGCCTATTCTATTCTCTAGATGGTTGGGTGGAACGGGCACTCATGCTAGATATTTTAACAGCATCGTCAGTATTTTTTAAATTTTTTTCTGTAGAAGGAGATAATTAGCACGCTTAATTATAGGCCTCCACTTGAGCCATTCAGTTCCGCTGCTGAGGACTATGTATAAACTTAGCCCTCTTTATGTGTAAACTGTGTAGTACTTTAAAGCTAATGTCACCGCTTTCCTCCTCTCTGAGCACAGCATGTTTTGATCTACGCAGGGAGTATTTTTAAAAGCTGGATGTCTAAGAATGTAAACAATCGGGAAGGGAGATGCAGCTGTTTATAGTTTACTTTTTAATCGCATGTTCTTTTGTGGCCTCTCTCATGGCGAGGGACTTTTTATTTACCTCTTATAGTGCATGGCTCATGACTATATAAGTATAGTTTTTCTGCTTTTTATTTTGCCTTTCTAAATAAAGGAGAGAAGGACTTGAAGGAAAACTACTGGATAAAAATATCCACATCGCCACTAGGTCTTAGCCAGAAGCAGTGGGGCAGCAGAGTTGGGCCGCCTTAAAGGGAAAAGAGCTTTGTGTTATAGGGTTCATAACCTGCAGGCCTCAGCCGTTACCTTTGGTTCTCCGTGGATTTGTTCGGATCTTTTAATCCCACTCAATTCTTGTGTCTGCCGCTGTCTAGACTCTACCAGAAATGAGGGGCTTGCGTTTCCAGTGTCCCGCGCACTCGGGGAGAACACATAAGAAGGGGTTAGAGCATGCCTGGGCATTGGCAATCTCCTGTGCAGATGCTGTTCAGCAGAGAAGGTATTTCTGATCTGTGGGTGCCTCTGAGGTGGACCGTTGCTGCGTTTCAGCAGACGCTTATCTCTGTGGCATTTCAGGATGTAATTTCTCATTACCCTCTGTGAACACAATGTGTACCCTTGGTTTCCTCTTGTAAAAATAACTTTGTATATTACAGTGGACTCTATTTAGATGAAAAGCTTAACAATACTTCCACCCATGTTTTTTTTTTGTTTTGTTTTGTTTTGTTTTGTTTTAATAGCATTGTCTATGAATGTCTGTGGCTAAAAGCATGAGATTTGCATTCCAGCTGCCTGGATCCAGGCTGTGAGGTTTTCGGGATTCTTACTCACCCTTTCTAATCCTTCCCTTACTTGTTTTAGAAACAAAAACAATAGTATAATCTCAGTGTTGTTGTAAGGGTTACATCAAATAAGGTCCATTAAGATCTTCAGTATAGCTTGGCCTGTAACCACTACAGCCTTTAAGGATGAGGGAGATCCTCAATTGCTTTATCGTGTTTATGGGCAGGGCTGGATGACACCTTGAACCCCTTTCAGGGTTCACGAGAAGATACAAATATAAATTGGAAACAACTATCATCAATATTAAAAGTGCTTTCTTTTCTTAATCAGGATGCGAGGTTTGTAGCCTTAAAAAAAAAAAAAAAAAGAACTCAGCTTTTAAGAATATCGGTAAATTGAAATGGTGCTTGATCCTTTGGGGAGGAGAGGGAAGTGGACTGCTGAGAATTAAACACCAGGGCCTCTCGTAGGCTAGTCAAATAGTTATTCTTTGGCTGTAACCCAAACAAATCCCTGTCTTCAACTAATGTCAGCCGTGGGGATCTTTTCCTCAAAATTTGAAGGCTGTTATCTTTGTTTTAGCTGAAATAGTTTAACCTTAGCCAAATGGCATGGACCTTAGGATCAAGGACTCTGCATCTAAAGGTCTTGTTTCGACATCAAGAACAGTTAAAAGGTTCGCTATAAGAAACATAAAGAACAGACTAATAAGGGTGTCAATTAAATGCAAGCTTATTTCCAGTCTTGGAAATTTTATTTATATATATTATAACATATCTTTATGTACATATTATATGCTAGTATATATTATCAACTATTTCGTGACATAGTTGGAACACAGTGTGAATCTACAGTGCCTACCTAGACATGATTTGTCTTCCAGATAATGACGTAGAAAAATATTAGTTCTACAAATGGGTGCTTTAGAACGTCTCTTTTAGTCTAAGAGCAGTATAATCCAAATAATGGTTCAGCAATACCTATGGTAGGCTCAAGGCAAGACAAGAAGGACCTTCATACCCAGTAGAATAAAATGATAAAGTAAGATAAGGTCCATTATTACCTGGTGTGTGTAATTGTTGTGATGTTGTCATTTTTAGAGACTCCCCACTCTGCAAACATGTGAAATCGCAAAGAGGCGGAAGTTTCTTCCAGATAATGTCCCTCCCTATCTCCTTCCCTTTCCACCAGCCCCTCTCTTCATGATGGTTTCTAAGAGCCCCGAGCTCACAAATTAAGGGCTATAACTGCTAAATTGTCAGGCTCTGTGCTTCCTGATCTACAGTCACCATCTTATTCTGTCTACATTTTTACTCCTGTCTTGCTAGTTTATTGAGACTGATCAGCTGTCTGAAGCCCCACTAGGAAGTTTGAGCTGGGGTTTTCCCGTGAAGCAGTCCATGACTGTGGCTTACACAAAAGGTGTCTTCTCGGGAGGCTGACATTCCTCTTTTATCCCACAGCTCTGGGTAAAAGGCACTCTTATTTTGTCCCAACTTGTCAGGAAAATAACTCAGGCGAATTGCTTGACATGTCAGAAGCACAGGTTGGCAGTGATTTGAGAATTGCTCTTGTAGAGATTTTCCTAAAGGGACATCTCCACCTTCCCATCTCCTAATGTCTTTGGAAGTGTGTATTTGCCTTGCCTAGACTTCTGTTATGGGCCAATAAGCTGCACATCAGATGAGAACCCAGATACAAGCCTTGTCTACTGCTGTAAAACCACACTTTTTTTTTAATTACCATTTTTTACATCCTTTTCAAATGGGAACAATACAAAGTTGAATTTTTCTTGAGTTTTCCTTTGTTGAGCTCCTGAGTCTCTCCCTGCAGGCAGTGCTAGTAAGCCCCTAACTGGTCAAAGGCACAGAGGAGACGCCATGAGGAAGGGTGTCAGCCTGTACACTAAGGTCACAGGGCCCTCAAGTGAGCACTGACTGCAGTCAAGGCAGGAAATGAGCTGATTTGGAGCCATCCTGGTTCCTCTGTTTGAGAGGCTTTGGGAAGGGGATCCTGTTCACTGGAAAACCTTCGGAGATCCCAGAAGCTATGGTGAAAGTTCCTGAAGGGCACTGCTAATAGGATAGAGTTGGAGGGGAGAGCGAGGAGAGATGGGAAAGTAAACATCATCTCCAAAGAACCAGTCTTGCCATGGAGATTGACCTGATCACTCTCTTCTTTCCATCTTTATGGAGGAAAAGCACCAAGAGACCACAAGACCACGAAGGCCGGTTCCCCTAGTGGCATGGTCTTAGGATAGATTTTGGTGAATTGTTATTATTTTTTTAAAGCAAAATCCAGGAGAGCCTGTTACTGGATTCTTCATAAATTGTTAATAACAATCCAAACCATCAGTGTTTGATATTGAGGTAAATGTGTGTGACATTTTGTCAGCATTCTGGGCTACAGTCTGGAAAGAAAATTTGCTTGCATGATGGGACCACAACAGTTCCTGAGGCTGTATAAGGAGGATGTATGACTTCTGTTATTATCTTAGGGATCAGCCTAAATAGTTTACTGCTTAATCATCTACAAATTAACTAATTCTGTGTCTGTTGTTTTGTGTGAGTGTGTATGTGTGTGTGTGAGTGTGTGTATGTGTGTGTGCATGAATGTATGAGTGTGTGTGGGAGTGCTTGTGTATGTGTATGAATGTGTGTGTGTGTGTACATGTGAGTGTTTGTGTGTTTAGAATTTTGAACCTTTCATAGGCTCATCAGTAATGCTACCTGAACTCTATTTAGTTATTCATTCCTTTTTTTTATTTTCCTTTAAAATAAACTTAAAGCTAACAGACATGAAGCTGCCTTCCCAGGCAACTCTGTAATACAAAGACTGACTGGAATGCAGGTCTTGGACTTACATCACGACTGTTGTTTGCTGGCTTCTTTGCTTTTGGCTTTTTGTTTTTAGCAGTAGACCTTCTTCTGAGGTGGATACTTGTTTCATGAGCTGTGAAAAAAAAAGTCTAGGGTGCATCATACTGATTTAGATGTGCCCTCTCTGAGACTCAGGTTAGAAAGACGTTGAGTCTAAAAAGTCAACTTGAATCAGGAACAGTGGGAATCCAATTCATAATTTTGTTTCACTCATAGACATTTGAGGACACAACACAGAACAAGTAGTCACAAGTGACTTAAATAAAATGTCCCTTTGTCCCCATACCTCCTCATGTCATCTCCCTGCACTTGTAAGTGACTGTGGTGCCAGGTAGGGTATTTTCTCTACTTTATTATTGTGGAAGCAAATGGAGGCCCTGTTCAAGATTGGCAGGACAATACAGGTTAAGTTGGGTGAAGATACGGGCTTGGGAGGACTAAGCATATCCCTTCATGGGCTACCCATCAGGACTGGTAGAACAGGACCTCATCCTGCTCTCCTTCCCCAGACTCCGGAGCGTTCTGTTCCAGAATTAGTGCTTTGCTATGTCATTGCATCTGAAGGTTTCATTGTAGGAAGAGGAGAGAATCACAGATTTGAACTGATTGGATTAGATAGCTGTCTTCTAGCAAAAAAAAAAAGTTATTGAGGAAACAGGACATGGCACAAACTAAAATGCAAACAAGCATAGTAATTTTGAAAAGGGTCTGGATATGTGGAGGGACATTTTGGGACTTTAAAGAGGCATGGCAGTGGGGGGCTCTAAATGTAGGAAGTCCTCAGAGTAGGAAGTGTCAAGATAAGAACCTCTTGCCTCATGCTATTGATGAGGGCTTGGCAAATCCCAGAAGAAATCAGTGAAAAAGCCACATTTGGAACCTCCCATTCTTCATCCGGAGGTAGCAGCCCCAGGACAGAATTTCTCAGGCAGTGTTGACATTTTGAAGCCAGATAGTTCTTGGTTGCAGTTGGCTGTTCTGTCTATGGAGGGGTATTTAACAACAGATGTGTGCTCTAACCCCGTGAGATAGAATTTTTCCCATCAAGTCTGAGAAAATTAGTCTGGAAATAGAGCAAAAGGCTCAAGGACAAGAAGGTATGTATCTACAAAGAGATGATATCAGTTTCAAGTGCATGCTTGAGGTGAAGTTACAGATGTCTCTTGTGTAGACAGCAGGGATCTGGAAGGTGATTGCATTCCTCTGCCTTGTTATTGTGAGTTCCTCAGGGTTGCTGTCTTAGTTCTAGCTAAGGTCACAAAATAGAGTAGGTGGCAGTATAATAGTTACTCAACTGATCACTATGATGGAATACCTGAAAGAAATAATTGAGGAGAAGAAGAATTTAATCTGATTTGGGACTCCTTGGTCCATCCTAGTGAAGAAGGCGTGGCAGCAGAAGTGACTTATGTATGATTGAGACCGAGGACAGGAATGGGTGACTGGTTACATTGTGTCAGTCAGAATATGTCAGTAGTCAGGAAGTAGAGCGTCTCATGCAGGAGTGGGGTCAGACTAAGACCTCTAAGACTCCTCTCCCGTTGACTCACTTCTTCCAGAGAGACCATACTTTCCAAGATTCTATAACCTTCCAACACAGTGTCACTATGTTGAGACCAAGTGTTCAAATACAAAAGCCTGTGGAGAACATTTCCTATTCAAACCATAACAGTGGCTAAACGAGACATAGCTAGTTCTTACAATTCTGGAACCTGGGGGAAGCTAAGGTTAGGATCCTGCTGATCTCTTGTTTTCTGAGGCCTTCTTCCTGGACAGGCCTCAACAGACAGCAAACTCTCGAGTCTTAAATAGGTTCCATGCTTCCTTTGCCTTCGTGGGACAGTCCTAAGGCCCCGTTTCCTAATAAAAGCAAATGAAGCCTATAAAGGAGGCCACAATTTAGAATACAGTGATAGCGCTCTATAACAATGTCTTGATTAAGAGTACCTACTTATTAAGAATTGGGCACGACAGTCCTCAGGGATCTTTTGGCCCAGCCAGATCATCAGCTCACCACTGCAATGTGGTACAGCTTCAAGTGTAGCCAGACTACTCCAAAGCCATGGACTTTTCCAAGCTAGAAAGAACAAGGGCCTGGGAGATAACTAGGAGGTCTAGAAGGCGCTTACCTTTGCAAGCATCAGAACCTAAGTTCAGTCCCCAGAGCCAGTGTGAAAGTTCTGAACCTGGATCTCTCACTTAGCCTCCCAGTACTGGGAAGGCAGAGACAGGTAGATCAGGGCACTCACTGAGCGGCCAGCCTAGCATGTCTGGCCAATCTCAAGCCAGAGAGATTCTGTCTCAGAAATACAAGGTGAGTATGGTGAACAAATAATAACAAAAGGTTAATCTCTGGCCTACACATGCATGTACATGCACACATGTGCACACGGGTACGGATTGTCTCTAGAGCCAAGTGGAAGCGAGACTTGAAAGATGAAAGGAAAGGCACAGGACTTCTGGGGTCAGCAGGTGAAAGGTCCCTCCCTTTGGGGTAGCCGAGAGAGAAGTTTGCTTCTTTGTGTGAGACAATAAAGAACTGTTTGCAGTTAGTCAGGAATCCACGCTGGTGTCTTCAAAGGCCTGAGAGTTGCAGGCAGTCATGTGCACATTATCAACTTGTTCAGATTATCTTTCAAAAATTCCCCCCCCCCCCACTCTTCCAGCTGTTAATGGTTAGACTTGATTGCATCTGGCATAGACTTCGGCTTTTCTAGTTGCTCAGGCAGCCCTGACTGGTCAGGTCACTGTCCTCTTCAGTTCATTCAGATGAGAGATTGGAGGAAGGAATTTAGAAACCTAAGCCACCCAGTTCCTCCCCCACAGCAATAAACATGCTTCAGAAACTAGAAACAATGCTTTAAAAGCACCAGAGTGAACAGCCGTCTAGCTTGCTAGTGTCGTTTCTTTGTGAAAGTGGAAAGGGCAAAGGCCTCCATCTTCAAGTAGCAGAAGGGGCCTTCTCTAGATGGTGTTAGTTGGAGACCTCAGATGAGTGGTACTGTCTTGCTATTTTAACTCCTGCTGTGCCTTGTCCACGTATAAAATCATACCACAGGGCACCATGTGAGCTTCCTCACTACCATCTTTCCCTGTTGCTTCTGACATCTCTCATGCCATCTCCTCTCCAATGTAAGCACATCTTTCTCCCTAAACTGCATCCTGGATCTGCCTTCAGCTCTGGCCTGTGGCTAGACTGTAGTCTGTAGACCCACGTGTGCTTACTAGTTCTATAAGCTATTCTCAGCTAGCATGTTTTCAGTTATCAGGAGGAAATCTGGGTGCCAAGGATTTCTAGCTCTTAGTCAGAGCAGTTACAAAAGAATCACAGATCAAGGACTTCTATGGCATGCATAATAAGTGAATTTCACGTATCACCTCAATAGATCGCCATGATAACCCTACGCAGTAGTTATTGTTATTCCGTATGGTAGATGGAAATATTAAACTTCAAGAGAGTGAGTAACTTGCCTGAAGGAACGGGGCACAGGACAACTAGAGAGGCGGTAACAGGAGTTGTCTTAGTTTCCATTCACAATTGAATTTGTGAATAGCTTTGGAGTTAGATAAAATGATCGGCATGAAAGCTATATAATGGCTCAGCTTCCATTCTCAAAGTAACCCTTTGCAGGTTGACTTTCTCAAAATTCATTTTAGAATGCATTCCCATATTGATTACTTATTTGTCACTGGATCAGTGGCAATTCACTGTCAACTTGACACAACTAAAAGTCACTTTGGAAGAGGGTCTTAATTGAGAATGCTCTAGATCCAGTTGGCCTGTGGCCATATCTCTCAGCATTGTCTTGATTGTTAATTGATACCGGAAGCCCCAGCCCAGTGTGGGCTGTATCATTCCCTGGTCAGGAGGTCCTGAACGGTAGGAGAGAGGAGAAAGCTAGCTGAGAACAAGCAAGCATGCTGACAAGCAAGGATGTATGCCTGTTTCTTTCTGTGCATATAATGTGACTTGCTTCAAGTGCCTGCCTTCACTTCTCCTCAATAACGGGCTTGGCCCTTTCTCCCGCAAGTTGTTTGTTGTCGATGTTTTCTTGTAGCAATGGAAACGAAACTAGAACACTGGACGAAAATTCGCATTGCTGCTCTGTTGTGAGGGATATCTGTAGCTCGTCTTTAACACAACCCATTCCATTGAGTTTTAGCTTTGGACTTGTGTAGTTGAAGTTAGGTGCATAGTTTTCTAATTTTCCTTATTCTTTCCTTTACATTTGATCTTAGACAAAGGGCCAAAGAGTGATTCGTTTTTTTGTGTAGAATTTAGCCTCATACCCAAAAACTTTTGTAAGTTGTATTCCTTAAAAGTTCTTAAGTTATGATTAATGAGATTAGTATGGGATTTAATGCATTTGGAAATAATGCCACATTCTTAGGTATTTTCAATTAGTTTCAGAGAGAAAGTGTTCTTTTATTAGTTGGACCACTTTCTTTCTTTCTTTCTTTCTTTCTTTTTTTTTTTTTAGGAACAGCTCAGTTAATTTCAAACAAAGATCAAATTCACTACAAAATGTTCCTTCCCGCCTCACAGTCTCCTCAAAGTAAGACAGGAGACAGGTCAAACAGACAAACCTTTTCTTTGTGATTTGACAGGAGGGTTTCCTGGAGATGTTAGTGAGATGTGTTTAGTGGGGAAAGAAAGTCTTTTCCTGACATTGGACTCCCAGGAGCTGTTGGGAGTGGCACCATTGTCTTCTTGTAGATTTGTTGAAACCACCTACAGGGAGAGAATCAGGCCACACTGCTGAGATGCCCTGTGGTTTCTCTAAATGTACTTGTTGGTTCTATAGACATTTCTTGCATTACCAAGATCTTCCATAAAGTCAACCGCAACCATAATATCGGGGACTCAGGCTCACATTTGTAGCAATCAGGAAATAGATTAAACACAGGTTTTCCTATTTCTCCAGCTGCCAAAAGTGATGTCAGTTGTGGTAACGATTGTTACTTCAGTTCCCTGCAGATCCAGGGCTTTCTGTGTGAATGTCTGTTCTGGGCCCTGTTCACACGTTGTTATGGAAAATCTGATGACGGTTGTGAAGCAACTGGGTATCCGGACACTTCTTCACATGCACAGTCAGGGGTTTGCTTTCTTGGAGCAATCAGACTCCAGGGACAGAGCATGCATGAGAAATTTATTTAGTGTTTAAGAGCAAAGGAAGATTTGTGGCAATGGGTCTGCATCCTTCCCTTTTGTCCAATTACAGAAATTGTGTTGCACACACTGTTTGCTCTCTCTACACCACATTGTAAAGGGAGCCATGATGGAATTCAAGTCCACTGGTTTGTATTCAAACCAGACTTATAAACTCTGTGTCCTGTATTTCTGACCATTATAAACAAAATAAGACCCCAACACCAAAAGTGACATGATGTTACAATATAAACCTCAGAACTAACTAGAATGTACTTCTAGTAAGAGAATAATGCTGTCAAAACAACCCACGAGTGTGAAAGTCTTCCTGCCCCATGACACGGTCCCTCATGTACCTTAGAGGAAGTTTTCTAAGTCTTCCTGCTTTGATACTGTCATATATGTGGACATGTATATTACTCATGTTATTGCTGTGACAAAAGCAACTCAGCATGGGACAGTTTTTTTGGGGGGGGTAATGATTCAAGGGTATAGTCTATCATGGCAGGGAAGTTCTGGCAACAGGAACAATAGGCAGCTGGTCATGTGACATCTTCAGTCAGGAGGCAGAGAGGGATGGATACTGTTGCTAAACTCGCTGTATCCTTTTCATTCACTCCTGGATTCAAGTCCACATTTAGGCTGGCTCTTCCTATCTTAGTTAGCCTAATCTAGAAATTTCCTCAGCAACATGCACATAGGTTTGTCTCCTTGGTGATTCTAGATTGGTCAAGTTGTCAAAAATTATTGATCATAGTAACATATGCTATTGATAGAAAGGCATTTTGATTTACCAATTTCTAGGAACACTATTATGCCTTTGGTGCCATTTGCTTTATTATTGTGCCCCCCCCTTAATTGATTAAAGGAATGCAAAAATGACTTTTTAAAAGTAATTTTAAAATATTTTTAATTACTTTTATTTTAAGTTTATGAGTGTTTTACCTGCATGTATGTGTGCCATATGCATTCCTGGTGCTTACAGAGGCCAAAAGAGGATGACTGATGCCCTGGAATTGGAGTTACAGATGGTTGTGAATTGCCATGTGGGTTTGGGGACTCAAACTGGGTCCCCCTGGGAGAGACCCAGTGTCCTTAACCTCTGAGTCATCTCTCTAGCTTCAGTTTA
>JADRCD010224226.1:0-13482 GCA_019843815.1 Montemys delectorum | reverse complement strand
AAAGGACGGGGGTAAGGGGGGCTGCTAGAGTCGCTGAGAAGGGGTGAGGAAAGGAGGGGCAAGTCTGAGCCAACTGTGACTTGATTAGCTCGACTTTGAGTCATTAAGAAA
Source organism: Montemys delectorum (assembly GCA_019843815.1). Lineage (NCBI taxonomy): Eukaryota > Metazoa > Chordata > Mammalia > Rodentia > Muridae > Montemys > Montemys delectorum. The sequence continues at coordinate 13,371 of JADRCD010224226.1, read as the reverse complement.
GTAAATCATCGGGCTGGCGAGATGGCTCAGCAGTTAAGAGAACTGACTGCTCTTCTGAAGGTCCTGAGCTCAAATCCCAGCAACCACATGGTGACTCACAACCACCCGTAATGAGATCGGATGCCCTCTTCTGGTGTGTCTGAAGACAGCTACAGTGAATTAGGCCTGAGCGAGCAGGGCCAGAGAGAGCAGGGCCTGCAGAGGTCCTGAGTTCAATTCCCAGCAGCCACACACATGATGGCTCATGGCCATCTGTACAGCTACTCATACACATAAAATAAATAAAATAAATCTAAAAAAAAAAAAAAAAAAAGAAAAGAAATCATAACCGCATGTGATAGCCCACACTTTTATTCACAGCCCTAGGGAGATAGAGGCAGGTGGGTCTATGTGAGTACGAGGCCAGCCTGACCTATATAATGAGTTCTAAGAACAGCCAAGGCTACAGAAAGACCCTGTCCAAAAAAAGGGGGGAGGGGGAGGAGGAGGAGGAGGAGGAAAGCAAGAAAGGGAACAGTCAGTCATGCCAGGCATGCTGGCAGCACGGGCTTTTAGTCTCAGCATTGGGGAGGCAGAGGCAGAGGCAGGTGGATCTCCGTGAGTGGGACAACAACTTGGCCGGGTCCACAGAATGAATTCTAGGCAAGCATGGGCTCAATAGTGAGAACCTGCGTCTAAACAAACAAAAGACACACACACACACACACACACACACACACCAAAACACCCCTAAAACAAAATCCTGGTAAGGATTTTCAGTTGCTGTAGATACATTTAAATGTTAGTTTAAGAAAGCTATGTAAATTACTGGTCCTAGGAAATGAAACACTGGTTTTTTTCAGGGTCAGAGTAGGGCATAGTGCCTTGGGTATGACTGGTATTTGATTTGATCTCACTCAGTCCTTGAGTAAATAACAGGTCTCAAGAAACATACAAGGATGTCAGATGCTATAAAAGAAGGGGGCGGGAGCTGTCTTGCCAGCCGTGCTTGCATTCTGTAAGCAGTGGCATTTCCAGTTTCGCAGCTGCTCTGAAGTCACATTTATTAGCGTTCTTGTGGCTTGCCACACTGTGTACTACAGAGAGATGGGTTATCCTGGAAACTAGATTTCAGAGTCTTCTAGATCCAGTTCCATTTGTCAGCTCTTGTACTATATCACTTTCCCTCCTGTTTCAGGGTCATAAAATGGCCGTCAATTTGTCTGAAGAAGGTATTGAGACAACTGTCATGACCGATGCCGCCATTTTTGCTGTTATGTCGAGAGTCAACAAGGTGGGTAGCTCTGGACTCACTGATTCTGGAATACTCATTTTTTTTTCTTGTCTTATGAGGTCCACGTTGAGGGACGGTTTCTAGCTCCATTTGAAAGCGGGCACTTAGGCCCTGTAATCTGTTAGCTGGCCTTATCCCTCCTCACCCACATCTCAGACCCTCACTAAGAGTGGCCTCTAAATGTGGCTAAAGTATTGAAGAGAATGAAGTAGAACTGAGCTAAGAGTGCTAGCTAGCTGGTGGGAATTTTCTGTGGTTCTTATGTATGCTCAAGGAATGGGGCAAGGGTGGATGGATGGTAAGTGATCGGGCTTAGGTTCCTGAGAGTTGCTGTGTATGATTTCCAGGAAAGACTGGGAAAAAACCAGGTGTTGCAGCTTCCTGTGCCATACCATGTTTGTCAGAACTAGAACCTTCTAATCCTGAGCGTGGGAGGCTCTCTTGCCCTCTGCTGCCTGTGAGCCCTGCAGGTGCTAAGATATAGACCTGAATATCCAGCCAAAGGCCCTATTAGGTCTCCACCCCAAGGAGCTCATGATTTTTCTCCTCCCAAAGGTGATCATTGGTACGAAGACTATCCTGGCCAATGGTTCCCTGAGGGCAGTGGCGGGAACGCACACTCTGGCCCTGGCAGCAAAACACCACTCCACGCCTCTCATCGTGTGCGCACCCATGTTCAAGCTCTCTCCTCAGGTACAGCAGCTCGGCTCTAGCTGGTTACCAGCAGAGAAGGGAGCAGATGTGCAGGCTTCAACTCTGGCCTTCAGTTTATTTCAGCTTCTCCTTTCGATCTGTTCCTTGCTCAGTGGATTTGATCCTTTAGCCAAAGGAGCCATAGATGTTTTGAGCCAGGAGTAGAATCAGTAGTTAGAATCCATCACAGATAACATCAGGATAACACGGACAGAGAAAAGCCCTGGATGTCCAGTTGTCAATATTCTCCATTGCCCCAACACTTCTGGAAATGCCAAGCAGGTTGAAACTAAGATTATAGAATCCCTTTTTGCGGGGTGGGGGAGTGGGGGGATGTACATTATTCCAGAGCTTGTCTTATGGGGCTTGAATATTAGCAGTTGTTAAATGAATAGTCATTTGACAGTGACAAAAACTTTGTATGGGAACAACCTATGTCTGCATAGTCATACCACAGTTTAATTACCCATTTATTTAGGCTTTTTGTTTGTTTGTTTGCTTATTTGTTTGATACACGGTTTCTCTGTGTAGCCCTGGCTGTCCTGGAACTCTTTGTAGACGAGGCCAGTCTCGAACTCACAGAGATCTACCTGCTTCTGCCTCCTGAGTGGTGGAATTAAAGATGTGTGCCACCACCACCCAGCTATTTAGATTTTTCTTTCTAAGTATATTTTATTTTGCATATATGTGCATGCTGTAGTGTCCAAGGAGGTCAGAAGAGGGCCTTGCATTCCATGAGTTATAGATAGATGGTTATGAACTGTCATGTGGATGCTAGGAATCAAACCCAGGTTCTTTGCAAGAACAATAAGAACAATAATTGCTCTTCACCATTGTGCATCTCTCTAGACCCCTAACCGTGTATTTATCGGTGCGTATTGAGTTAGTGAGTTAGTTTCACCTTTTAACTTCTGTGAGCATACTGCTTTACACAGTTATATAGAAATCCTTTATGGGTTGTTCATTTCTGTCCACATAGCAACAGCAAGGCATTCAACAAAATTGCTGAGTCCCTTTTTAAAATGCTTTTTTCTTTTTTCTAGTTCCCCAGTGAAGAAGATTCATTTCACAAGTTTGTGGCTCCTGAAGAAGTCCTTCCTTTCACAGAAGGTAGGTAGGTGTGTGTGTGTGTGTGTGTGTGTGTGTGTGTGTGTGTCCATTACTTCTTGTGTAGACCATTTTCAGTTGCTGTAAGGAATCATTTTGGTGACTTGGCTGCTCAAAGCAGCAAGATCTGAAATACTTGTGCTTGCAAACTCACCTGTAGTCTAGCTGTCCCTGTTTTGAGGGAGGGGTGGAAAGGGGGTGTGCTTCTCAGGCCTCATCTGAAGGCAGAGCTCTATTCAGTGAGCCCACAGCCTGGTCAGAAGTCCAGCTGCTTGCACACCCCTTGTAAGAACAGAACACTGTATGTGTTGTCCTGATTCTTCTTAGAAGTTGAATAATATGCTTTTATTTAAATAGTTTTGAAGCTAGCTGTGGTGGCACTCATAATCCCTGCACTTAGTGGGAAGCCGAGGTCATCACAATTCAAGACCATCCTAGTCCACCTCTATTGTGGATTCCAGGCCAAGCAGAGCTGTGATGAGCCACTGTCTCAGAAAACTAAAGGGAAGGAGAAATGCCTGTTCTGCCTCACTGCATGTGGTGCAGGGAATAGAGAGGCAGTAAAGCCCCCTTTCCACAGACATACGCTGTAGACTGCGGGCAGGAAAGTGTGGGGTCCCATGTGGTGTTAGGGAGAAAGGCGGGTGGTGACGGGCCTTACCTAACACTCGAGTCAGGTCCCGATCAGACAGCATTGCTAGAGTCCTAAATGAGTGGGCTCTGTGTGAGGATTTGGGAAAGCTTTCCAGGGACTGCAGGGCATGAAATGTGTGTGTTTAGCCAGCTGGGGAAAGCTGGTCATGTGGCTGGACTGTTCTGAGCACAGGTGAGAGTGGGCCAAAGCATACTTAGTGTGGTTGGTGAAGGAATGGATGGACCTTTAAGGTTGCTATCTTGAATTTGAATTTAAAAAGCCTAACTTATTTTTTATTTTTTTTAATATGTATGGGTGTTTCATCTGCATGTCTGTCCATGTACCACATGCACGGCTGGTTTCTTCAGAGCTGGAAAGGGACATTGGATCCATTGGATCTAGGGTTAGAGCTGGTTGTGAGCTGCTGTGTGGTGGTAGAAATCAAACCCAGGTCCTCTGAAAGAACGACTAATACCTTAGCCAGTGAGTTGCTGCTCCAGACCCAGGTCTGAATTTTAAGTGCTATGAAAAGACATGAGACAGGTTGGTTTTACTGTTGTAGTTGTTCTGGTTTGAGGCAGCGTCTCACACTGGCCATCTACCCGACTCAGCCACTCAAAAGCATTAATGTGAGACTCACGAGTCCCGGCCACCTCTCCCAGTTTGAGCTCTGCCACAACTGTCTAGCATGCCTGCGTTATTGAATGTGAGTACTCTGCGTTGTTAGAGCTGGATCCTCAGTTTACCTCTAACATGTGACTGTCTTGCAGGAGACATTCTGGAGAAGGTCAGTGTCCACTGTCCTGTGTTTGACTACGTGCCCCCCGACCTCATTACCCTCTTCATCTCCAACATTGGTGGGAACGCACCATCCTACATCTACCGCCTGATGAGCGAGCTCTACCATCCTGATGACCATGTCCTCTGACACGGCCTGTCCTTCGAGGAACCATCTCAGACCCAGAGTGGAGTGGAGACACAGCATTGCTGCTACAGTGGGGAGTGGAGAGCCAGCCTGAGCCCTCAGGGTCGCCTGCCTTCCTGCTCATCCCCCGTGAGGAGTGCATCCAGGACTGTTGGGCCTCCCAGGCTTACCTGAGCAGCAGGACTTACTTCCCTGGGGATTTTGGAGACACTTTGTGACCAGGCTGTGTTTCAGGACCTTCAGCCTTCCGCTGGCTCCATGGTGTGTTAGACGTACCATGACTACTTTTGCTAGGTTGGTGTTTGCTTAGAAATGTCTTCCAGACCTTTTCTAGGCTGTGCCAATAAAAGCTGCTGGAAACTCCCCAAGTCGTTTACTGTTCTGAGCACTGAATGGACTGAAGCAGCCGTGTGGGCCTTTCTCTCATTGCACAGAGGGCTGAGATCAGAGAGGAAAGCCTAAAACAAGTATAAATAGAAGTAGTTCCTCATACTGCTAACTGGAAAGGGCCCCAAACAACCTTTTAGTATCTATGGTACTGGCTTTAAGACTTGAGCCTCAGGCTGGAGAGATGCTCAGTGGTTAAGAACAGTGACTGTTCTTCCAGAGGTCCTGGGTTCAATTCCCAGCAACCACATGGTGGCTCACGACCATCTGTAATGGAATCTGATGCCCTCTTCTAGGTCTGAAGATAGTGACAGTGTAGTCACACACGTAAAATAAAATAAATCTTAAATATATATTTTTAAAAGACAAGCCTCGTGGAGCTTAACCACACCACCTTGGGGTCTCTTCCAGACCGCCGCATCAGAATTTGGGAAGAAGGGAACTGGTTCAAAGCTGCTCTTTCTGACGAGGCTGAGGGCTGGTTAGTCTGACAGGCAGCTAGAGCCGACACTTGCAGAATGACTTGAAGGAACACAGAGACACAGTAAACTATCAGGGTAGCTCGGCCACAGCAAGAAGGTGAAGAAAATCCGGTGTTTACACTGCAAGGCTGCCTCGGCTGCAGGTGAGGCTCCCTCCTGCAACAGTTGGACGGTAGTGGACGGCAGTGGACGGCAGTGTCTGAGTCGAAAACATTTTGCCTGGTTTTCCCAGCCTTGAAGTTGCATGAGTTCTCAATATTAAAAAAGCTAGAGAGGGGTACTTTGAACAAATTCCAATGTCTTGCTTTTCTGAACACTCAGCTTGGGCTTCTCCTGACCCACATTCCCAAATGACAGGTGTGCAGCTTCTCAAGCGACTGTTGGTGGCCCAGTGGCGGGCACAGCAGCCTTCTGAATGGTGGTAGTTAGCTACAGCTGGCTAACATAATTCTATTAGGTCGGAAGTGACGGGCCACCCGTCAAAGACATGCTCACATTACCAGTTAGAGTGGGAGATATTTGTAAGGAATTCCACTTTCTATTCCATGAGTTAGGGTGGCTGGTGGTGAGAGGACACACAAGCAGTATGTAACATGACCCTTACGCCACTCAAGCATTGCACTTAAATGCAGAATTAAAAAAGTTGGAAGAACACCAGGAGTCGCAAGCTATAGATTACAGTCTTCCGGGTAATGCTTTACAATGGAGGTTTGAAAAAGTGCCTTGGGGTAAACTGTGTTAGGGCCCACTGCTCTGAAAGTGATTCCCCATGAAATTTTCATCTTGTGAGGCAGTGGAGGGAAGGAGCTTAGGAACGAATCCTCACATTTAACCCCTAAGGCACTGAGTGATTTGGAGGGGTAGTTTGATGCTGGGTAAGAGGAAGTTATAAGGGAAAGGCTTTGAGGCAGAGCAACTTGAGAGGCCTCTGCTCTGTGCTCTGATGGGAGGTGGTCATAGATCAGAGAGGGTTGACCTGAAGGGTCTAAGAGCAGCCTGCCTGACTCACTCAGACTTCTAGTTATTTCTCACCTAGAAGATCCTGTGCTTTCTTATGAAGTGGCGTATGTCTGCCAATTACAAGCCATTGTCTCTGAAAGCAGCCACTCCATCACAATTCACTTGGGAACAATTGTGTGGTTTGGATTAAGAACAGCAGCGAGTCGAGGCCTCAAAATTTGTTTCTTATACTTTTTGTGCATCCTAGTCTCTGTCTAAAATTAGCCCCGGCGTCTTTCCAGGCACGAGTGAGACGGATGAGTGTGGGACAGAAGCTGTCTTCCAGCCCAGAAGACAAGCGCAGGATGCTGCTGTAGACTCTACAACTTAAGTCACTTCAGTCAACTGCACCAGGCCCCGTTTCCTACCCCTTCTCTTCCTGTTCCTGTTCGAGGATTGGCTACTCTAGGAAGAGGGCACTCACCGATAGGGTCAAGTCCAGAGACTTGAAACCCTCAGCCTTGCCAGGCCTACCTCACAATACTGTCTTGCAAGCAGGATCCAGAAAGAAAGAAAAAAAAAAAACCTAGATGCTTGGACAGATTTATAGAAACAAGAGCCATGGATGCAGATGTCTTCCCGAACACACCAAATAAACCACCAGATAACGAATGCAGTTCGTAAAGATGCTTGTTCCCACGGCCTCTATCTTCCAAGTTGGGCAGAGGGCAGGAAAGACATAATTCTTGGAACTTGAAAAAGGAACAGAAACTCTTAATTTAGCTTCAAAAGTCTGAAAACATACTCTCACCAAAAAAAAAAAAAAAAAAAAAGTAAGTGTAAAGTGATCCTTAAAGAAACGCTGGTACTCATAGACTATGTTCCACAGATATGCTTCAAAACCATTTAAAAAAAACCCGGAAACTTGCATTAGTCTTTGGATAACAAAAGCTGCCTGGCAACTGGCAGTACTTCTGAGCTCTATAGCTACGTTGAGTTTTCATACGTACAACTTGTTCCATCAGGCCTGTGTAGCCATGAATACTAACAGGTAGTGACAAAATTCAAAAAGCTCTATACCGTCTATTTGACCTCTCATGTTAGGGTGGGTTTGGAGACTCAGCTGGATAAGCAAATTTGCTGCCAAGCCTGGTAGAAGGATAAAACAGATTTCCACAAGTTGGTCTCTACCTTCTACATGTTTGTGCATGTACACACACATACACAATTTACAAGAAATAAAAGCAATTCTCCATCACTGGATATGCACCTAAGTTAACCTGAAAGAAATCTTTTGAAATGAGGCCTGTGAGTCTTTTGTTGTATCTGGTCTGCTTCTCTATACATCATTATGTGCGGAGCTGGGAACAGAACTCAAGGCTTGGTATGTGGGAGGCAAGTGCTCTGCCACCAAGCTACATCACCGGTCCCCTCGTGCACCAAGCAGCTGCGCAAGGATACTGTGCAGCAGCTACATAGTCGTTAATAAAGAACGACCATCTCCACGTCACTCACAACAGAGCTAAGGCAGTTGGGATTACTGGATATTTCCAGTAAACGCCATGCCAGGGAGACTCCTACTCGGTTTCCTCCCCTAGGCATACTGACTGCATTTAGAATCAAGCCTGCCTAGAAAAGAAACTAGCTTGTGGCGAATTAAGTGAAAACTTGACCAGATCTCTAAAATTCATGATCTGTAGAAGTCTGCAGGCTAAGGAATGAGAACATAAAGTTGATTAAGAGAACGAAGCAGGGCAGAGTGCTCACTCTGGTAATCCCAACACTTAGGCAGCTGAAGCAGGAAGATTCCAATTTTGCAGCAGTCTGGGCCACATACAGAGTGAAACTTTGTCTCAGAACTGCAAACCAGGCTAGATGTGATGACCCATGACTTTAATCTCAGTATTTAGGAGGCAGGGACAGTAGGACCTCTGTTGAGGCTGAAGCCAGCCTGGTCTGCAGCCAGGTATGCACAGAGAGAGACCTTGTCTCAACCAACCAAACAAAAATGCCAACCAGAGGCTGGAAGTGGCTCAGTACTTGTGCTCTTGCAGAGGACCTGGGTTGGATTCTTAGCACCACACGGTGGCTCACAGCTGTCTGTAACTCCAGTTCCAGGGGATCTCGTGCCTTCTTTTGTCCTCCTTGGCCACTGAGTGACCTGAGGACATTCGACATGCACGTGGTACACAGCCACATACAAGCAAAATACTCATAAAATAACATGATAAATCTAAACGGATGCAAGCCAAATCAAAGGATAAGTAACAGTAGCCGGCTCCACACTGCCTCTTAGTCACTAGCCACTCTTTGCTTTTGAAATAAGCGCTAGTGAGTTTTAAGGCTAACCTTGAGTGAGGCTGCCTGAGCTCGGATTGCGGCTGGCTCTAGCTTTCTGCTCAGCATTCAACTGGTGAGGTAAGATGCTTTCAGTTGTTTGGTGAGGTGTCTTCATCAGAGGCGATGCAAGAGGAGGAGGAGGAGGAGGAGGAGACACTAAGGAATGGGCATAGGGTAAAGTGCTCTGAGGGTCTGAGAAAGCTTGGGGCCACATGATGACCTTCCCTGCACCTTCTGAGGCAATGGGCACAACCTACTTTCTAACTGATGGGCCAGTGAACAGAGGAAAAGAAGGAATAAGGGTAAAGCGTTTATCTGGTGCAGAATAGCTACAATATCCATTTCTCTAGACTTCCTTCTTTCCCTCTCATTCTGGCCCCACCTTTTAGCTGTCTCACAGTACATAAGTGGTAAAGTACAGGGGCAAGCATACCATCCAGTTCTCTCAGTAAGCTTTTGGTTTTGGTTTATGACTGTTTCTTTGTAAATCTTGATCCTCCTGCCTCAGCCTGCCATGTATTGGAATTACAGGTGTGCAGCACCATTCCTTAAAGGATTATGTTTGTGTATGTTTGTGTGACATGTGTGTGAGGGCACCTTTGTACCCTAGTGAATGGGTGGAGGTCAGAGGGCAACCTCAAGTGTCTGCCATGTACTTCTTCGTTTGAGGCAGGAAAGATCTCATTTGCTCCTGTACACTCTGGGGTAATTTGGCCTGTGATTCCCTTCCAGGGAAATCTTCTGCCACCACCTTCCAACTCACCTTAAACCAATTGGATTGCAGACAAATGCACCATGTCAAACTTCTATATGGGATCCAGGGGTCTGAATTCAAGTTGTTCAGGCCTGCACACTGGTTTTACAAAGCTGGCCTTCTTTCTCCCCAGCCCCACTCCTGGGCTTTGATGGGATGCAGGAATAGCACTCTGGATTTTGTGTTAGAATGGCTCTTCTCCAGATGAGCATGCCAGGCTTCCACTTGTGGCTTGGCCACCAGGGCTTCTGGGAACTGCTGAGCTGCATATGCTGTCACCTGGCATGGCCCCTCAGGCCCAGATTCTAACATTTTGGTTCTATTCTGCCTTGCTTCTCTGTCTGTGCTGCCCCTAACCCGGATGGTGAGGAGCCCTCCATTCTCCTGTAACCAGCTCACTGGCATCCTGGTGGAGCCATTAGCTTCCCCCACATTTAGCTTACTCTCTGCTTTGGCCCTGGCTTTTCTGGGGGCTAGCTCCTGTTACTAAACAGGGCATTTTTGTTTCTGGGGGTGGGGGTGCTTAAATTTTTTTAATTTTATGTGCATGAGTGTTTTGCCTGCATATATGTCTATGCAACATATGTGTGCCTGGTGCCCCAAAAGGGTCTGATACTCTGGAGCTAGACTTACAGATGGTTGTGAGCCATCGCCATCAGGTGAGTGTTGCTCATCAACCTCCCACTCACAGTCTTTTTTTTTTTTTTTTTCGGAACAGGGTTTCTTTGTGTAGCCCAGACTGTCCTGGAACTCATTCTGTAGACCAGGCTGACCTTGAACTCAGAAATCCGCCTGCCTCTGCCTCCCAAGTGCTGGGATTAAAGGCGAGCACCACCATTGTGCGGTCCACCCACAGTCTTAATCCTCACAGTAATTCTCCCATCTCCTCTCTGGCCAGTGATTCATATTCTATTCTCAGCTTCCTTAACTCTATCCCCAGGTAAAGCTCAACCTCCTGAAGTTAGAGGCATCCATATGCACCTTTATTTCTCAATATATTTTGATGAACATTGCCAAAATGGAACTCTCAAGAATGGTGACATTTCACATCTCATAACTTTTACTTTGAAGTTCCCAACACCTTTACCACCAAAATTTCATAGAGTTGAACCACAAACCAAAATTATTTTAATTTAATAAAATATGACACGGAAGACCATAAGTACCAGCTTAGGCCTAGGCTGCTGCCGAGGGCCGTGTCTGGGCCTGTGGCCATGCAGCAGTGATGGCTCAGCAGTAAGTGCTTACTATTCTTTTTTTTTTTTTTTGGATTTTCTGAGACAGGGTTTCTCTGTGTAGCCCTGGCTGTCCTGGAACTCACTCTGTAGACCAGGCTGGCCTTGAACTCAGAAATCCGTCTGCTTCTGCCTCCCAAGTGCTGGGATTAAAGGTGTGTGCCACCACTGCCTGGCCAGGTGCTTACTATTCTTGTAGAGGACTCAGGTTCTGTTGCCAGCACTCACATGGTAGCTCGTGGTGACCTTTAATTTCAGTTCCATTGGATCCTATGCCTTCTTATTATGGCCTCTGTAGGCGCCTACACACAGGTGGTACACATATGCTCACATATATATACACAAAAATAATAAATCTTAAAAAAATATATTACATGGGTGGGTGGGGCAGCGCTGGGTGGTCTGGCTCCCAAGGATACCAGCATAGTCCAGGTCGCCCCGTAGTCAATGGCCCAGTGGCCAAAGATGGTGTCCTGGGTGCCCTGCTGAGGCCTGTTGGAAGCCTCTATCTAGCTTTTATTTATTTAGAGGTGTATATTATATATATTAGAGGTGTATCTCTATATAGCGGCGTGAAGATGGAAAATGTCAAGGAATATTGACACTCAGGAGTTAGAATATCCATTTCAAAATGAGCAACCTGGAGGAGGACACCCAGAGGCCCGCCTGCCATGTCACAGCAGGAGCCTCTACGATGTGCAAGTATGTGGTAGAGAGATGGGAGAGAAAGAGAAGCGGGTGGCTTGAGTACACCTGAAGAGAGGAGGAACTGGAGACAAGTGGGTGGAGAGCAACGCCTGTTGTGAATACCCTGCCCTGCTACCTACGGCCGTGGTAAAGTACCGGCTTAGGCTGCCATGTCTGGGCCTGTGGCCATGCAGCAGCAGGGAACTCTGCTGAATGTCAGTGGCTCACATTACCACTAATGTGGATGTCTCTGGTCTGGAAAGACAGACCATGGGATCTGGGCCAACCTGGGAATCATGTTGGTATCTAAAGGCTATGCAGAGCTGGCCCCACCCCTCACTGGCCCTGTACCTCATCTGGTGGCAGGGATGCAGGCAAGCAAGCCCTAGAGTGTGAGCATGGGAGAGCTGGCCCCTCGACACATCTGAAGTATGGGTGGTGTGGGCCAGGGAGAGATGCCCTCCCTCGAAAGCCTGGACAGTAGAAAAAGAGAATCTACTCCCACAAGCCATTCTCTGGCTTCCACACACACCAGGGCCCATGTGTATACATAGACAGAGACACACACATAAATAAACAAATGTTTAAAAAATTACTAGCCTATATTAGAAAATTAAGTGTGTCTTTGTTCTTATGGTCCTTGAGTTTAAAAAGGACAATATAAAAGCCTAATAGGCAATAAAAGTAATCTATTAGATATTTTTGGCTAATAAGTTGTTTTTAATGATGATAAATGCAAATGAGCTTATAAATTATTAAAAGAAGATAATTATCTCCTAGCTTCTCAGGCTAGCCAGGAAGACATAATTCATGGAAAACATTTTCTGATTCTCTGCTCCTCTTGGGAAGACAGGAGTTGGCAATTACACAAAAGCAACCCTTCTGAAAGCCGCCTGACAGCCTGTTAAGAAGTGCTATCACTCATTTGAAATCCTGAGAACTGGGCTGACATAAAAGGATTTTTTCAAATTCTTGGTAGGGAAAGTATAGTGGAGATTCATGGTGATTCACCATGGATGCCTTGAGAAGTGAAGACATTACCGGCTGGAGTTCAACGGGCATCCTCAGTATGTCTGAGTTACTGGACAGCCTGGGCTACAGGAGACTCTGCCCTCTCATCCCCCGTCTCCTCCTCCTCACTGATCTGGGGCAGCACTGCAGAGGTCCTAGGCCATGTCTCCCCACGGAACAAGACGTTCCGAGTGCATGAAGCACTCATTTGTGCAGCTCTGGGAACAAAGGCCTGCCTTAGACAGCAGGGCCTATTCTTCTGAGCTCCAGCCATGAAGCTCTTGGGATCAGCAGGAAAATGAGTACTGGTTCCCTCAACCTGCCCTGAGGCCCCGCCCGCTCACAAAGACATGACTTTCATCCCTCCGATTCACTCCAAGACTGCTGGCAAACACACTTTTCCCCATGAGGACACATTTGTTTCTGCACTAAAAGAGAGAGAGAGAGAGAGAGAGAGAGAGAGAGAGAGAGAATTCTTTCAATGGTGGAGAAGCCAGTGTGATGTGAGCAGGATGTCAGGAAGTGCTGCTGTGGACATCCCCTCTCAGTGTCTGGTTCATTATACAGCAGAGTGAAACCTTGCAGTAAGAATTACCAGTCGGGTTGTTTGCACACGGACTTCCCCACCGTCCTTTAGTCAACTGAGCGGTATTACTCATAAGTAATTGGAAAAGTAGGGAAAATACAAATTAAAGGAAGCATAACAAGCATTTTCAGAAAGGTCAGTCCCGGTCCCAAATGAAATCCTAAGGCCATTAGGCACAATGTAATAGAATAAGCACACAATGAGAAAAGACCCAGACCACCCTTATTTTCTGCAAAGACAGTGTGAGGCACTGGTTAGGATGAAATAAATGTTGCATTTTTATATAATAATTATCTTCAAAGAAACATTTTATAAAGT
>JADRCD010224225.1:37489-51330 GCA_019843815.1 Montemys delectorum | reverse complement strand
AGAGAGAGAGAGAGAGAGAGAGAGAGAGAGAGAGAGAGAGAGAGAGAGAGAAAGAAAGGAGGGAGGGGCAGGGGAGAGAGAGAAAAGAAGAAGAAGAAGAAGAAGAAGAAGAAGAAGAAGAAGAAGAAGAAGAAGAAGAAGAAGAAGAAGAAGAAGAAGAAGAGGAAGAAAGAGGAGGAGGAGGAGGAGGAGGAGGGGGGATGGAGGGAAGGAGAGAGAGGGAGGGAGAGAGAGGGAGAGGCAAGGTAGAGCTCTCGCCTAGTGTACATGGAAGACTAGGTTCAGTTCCCAGCACCTCAGAAAACCTAGCACAGTGGTAGATGCAAGTAATCTTAGCATTTAGGAGATGGTGGCTGAGGATCAGAGTTATCCTTAGCTACATTGCAAGATCAAGGCTAGCCTGGGATATTTGAGGCATTGTCTAAAAATAGAACCAAACAAAAATATATCATATTCTATCTCCTTATGGGGTAGAAAGGGCAGAGTCCCTAAAGCCTGAAAAATTGGGACTCAGACTCCTCTCCTGCAGCACCCAAGGGCATGACTCCTTCCCAACCCTAGACATGGTTGGAGCAACATTTGACGTTCTAAGCCCCATAGAATACTCAGGGCACTCAAAAGACTACCAAAGTGAGCGCCTGCCTTTCATCTCAACAGGACTGAAGGAACCCAAGTCCATAATCACCCAGGACTTGGTGATGTGACCACCACAATATTCTTCTGCCTTCAAAGCCTGCCATTCACAACAACAGCAGAAACACTAGTGTTTCCCAAAGTCCAAGATGAAACAAAACTTACCAATAATGTTCCAACCCACAAACCAGCAGCTGCAGTTTTTCTCTTAAATTTCAGATTCCTTAGATCTTCGCTTCCTCTCACAGGTGTGGAGACCCTGGCCCTAGTCACAGGGGACTGAAAGTGATTATTTCGAACCACAGGTGACTAGAATGGTGTCTGTCCTTGCTGTTCTGCTCTGGGCTGGGCCCCTCAAAGCAGTGTGTGGCTTGTTCTTCACCCTCCTGGGGGTGGATACCTTACCACAAGTGTTCTGTCTTCAACAAGCTGTAGCCCATACGAAGGTAGCAAAGGTGGGGGCAGGAAGGCACCTATGTAACTAGGTCAATGATTTCACTGTGACATGCAAATTTTTTTTGTTTCAGAATTATTAAGTCTGTGGAATGCTTCTTGATTCTTGGAAATTACATATCATCTAGATAACTGTAAAGTTCTTTGAAAGGGGGTCCTGTCCACCTAGTGGACTACATTCGGCTACCCTTATTTTTGCTATTAGAGGAAGGAAGTGTAAAAACCTCAGGCCCCCAAGGAAAGACAGTCTTTGTTTGGCCCTTGGTGGAAAACATCAGTGATTTCTGGTAGGCAAGGTGGGTGACAGCCCAAGGCTCTGGCACCCATGCACCTCCTGTCCTTGTGAGTCTCAGAGATATCGTAAAAGGCCATTAATAATTATGTGACACAAGGCAAGGCTACTTTCCATTTACTCCTGACAAATAATTTTTGAAAAATGGATATTGTTACCCTTATTTCTCAGGCGTGAAAAAGCCAGCTCACTTAGGTGTTGAGTCATCTGGAGTGGTGGATTCAGTTAATAAGGCTTTCTTTACAGAGCTGCATCTATCTCTCCCACCACCAAGCACTCATTCAGTGTCCATTCTGTGCAGCACAGTGTCCCAGGAATAGGAGAGAGGGCAGAGAGAGAAAGAGAGAGACAGAGACAGAGAAAGACAGAGAAAGAAGAGACAGAACAAAAGAGAAAGAGACAGATGAAAAGACACAGAGAAACAGAGACAAAAAGACAGAGACAGACAGTCAAAAAGACAGAAAAAGAAAGATAGACAAAAAGATAGAAAGAGATAGACAAAAAGAGAGAGAGCAGAGAGAAAGAAAAACAGAGGGGGAAGAGAAAATGAGAAACAGAGAGAGACGGACAAAAGGAAAGAGAGACATACAGCAAAGAGAGAGAGAGAGAGAGAGAGAGAGAGAGAGAGAGAGAGAGAGAGAGGGAGAATAAGAGACAGAGAGCAGGGAACCAAACAAATTCCTGACCTTGAAGGATTTACGTGCTGATCAAAGGACGGCCAACACTCTGAAATCAAGTGTGCCCAGTATGGGGGCCTTTGCTGTAATACAGCTAACTAATGGACTCTGTTACATACAGTAACGATATGTGAGAGGGTTTCTGATGGAGAAGGAAGTGGTTTTCATGATGGGGGAATCTAACACTGAAAGAGACCTGTGGCCTTGGAGCCATGAGTGATGTTACAAAGCTGGGACAGAGGCAAGGCAGGTAGCAGGACACCTCCCATCTCTACACTGATGCAGGAGACTGCCCTTCCCTAGAAAGGAACTGCGGGTTCGCGCTGCTTTTGAAGCATCTCGAATTCACATACAGCTGGAGGAGACTTTCAGTTCTCATTATACTAGCTTGCTTGAGTTTCTATCATCTGGGATTCTTCATCATCCGGATGCATGGAAATGAACTGAACTGGCTGAGGTGTGAGGTGTCCCTGGCATCACACAGACAGCACTGGCTCTTCACTGCTGACAGGATTACAGAATAGAAGACACTCTTGCCTTCTGATCCACATGGCTCAGAGGAGGGAACACATGATACAGCCTCAGGTTGGCCCGAGTTCTGGATGATTCCAAATCCCACATCTGGAATTGGTTCATCATCACAAAGAAGGTTGAGCTTACCCACCTCTGGTTTCGACACAACACGTTTGATACCCTTATTCCCATTGGCGTGTATCTGTAGGTCTCGTTCCCATTGATGTAGGGAGAGCCTGATCAGAAGGCAGTCTTGAGTAGCCTGGGCACAAAATAAATAAGACTTTCCAAAGTTGTTTAAGTTTAAGCACGCACAGCTTGGCTCCAAGCATGACAAGCTACCCTGGGCTCCACGACCCTTCTATTTTCAGAGCCTCTCAAAGTCCCCAGTCAGGAAATCACAGTCCAGGTCTACAGATGTTGGAGTCAAGCTTTTGTTGGTATTTATAGCCTGTCCACTGACGATCAACAACTGTGAACCTGAACTTCATTAAACACACCTTGCTACCACATAACCATGGGGTCTTGGGGGGTGGGTGGGTTACCACACCCAACACCACTTCCTCCTTCATTAAAAGCAGCCTGCTCAGGCTGGTTTGGAAGCATCAATGAGTCACCCATGCTGTGGCTCGTATGTCTAGTGTGTTTCTTCTCTAGCTCAGCCCCAGCTCACAGTTTTGGGGAAGTTCCTTGTGGCAATGGATGTGGTGGGAGGGCTTTGGCCTATCACATGTGCAGCACCGTACTGTCAGGAGCAGAAGCAACTAGAGCAGTCCATAGAGCATCTAAGGTAGAACATAAGGACAGAATCGGCTAAGGTGATATGGTCTACCTGCCAGGGAAGGACCTCAGATGAGGAGACTGCTCAGGGATGATGGAGAAGAGTGACCTTGTAGATGCAGGCCATAAGAACCCTACCATTCAGTAGTGCCCTTCAGGAAACCCCAACAGTCAGCTAGACAGAAGTACCTGCTCTACAGGTGGCCAGCCTCTCCCATCAACCCCACAAAGGCCAGTGACTTGATGTAAAAGAAAGGATCAGGTAGTCTTGGGCTCAACAACACAGACGTCTCATCATGGAGGTTGGTTAACCTTTCCGCCCAATTTGTCAGACCTGAGCCCCATGTGGTATAGTGGCTTGGGAAATCCCAGACCAACTACTGAGACACAGGCCACTTACGACTTCTTCATGCTGTTTCTCTGCTCATTTTGCTCCCTGCTGTTCTCATCCAGAGTTCTGTCAGCTTGACTATATCTCACTTACTGGAAAACCCAAACTCCGTGTGAAAAGAGGAAGCCTAGCAGAGTGGGATTCATCGGCCCCACCCCCCCCCACCCCCCAACTAGCCGGAAGCAGTTGCTGCAGAGCAGGCTGGGAATGGCAGTAATTTCACTAGCTGGACATGTCAGTTTCTATCTCAGGGGCTCATGGAGGCACCACAGCCTACTCACACACAGGGTAACTGTGGGCTGCGGGAGTTGTTCTCCACTGTGAAGGAAGAGGTCGGCTTCTACACACACAGAACTGTGGAGGAGCGTGAGTACACACTTGGAGAGTCCCCTGCAGCGCTTCTGTGGGAGATCATTTCGACTTTGTTAGTTTGCCTGACACCTCACAAGTAGCGCCTCTTTAGATTATTAAATTAAGACCAAGTCGTCACTATTGATCCTGACCCAGTGGGACTGGTATCCTTGTTAGAAAGACAGTGGTGGCCATGAGGTGGCTCAGTAGATAACATAGGCAGTTGCTAGACAGGCCTGCCATTCTGCTTTGATACTCAGAACCCATGTTGTGGAAGACAAGGCCCTTGCCTCTTACAATTTTCTCCTGGCCACCATAGGCCCCGGTATGGGTGTCCCTCCTTCCCAGTAAGTAAATGTTAAAGGAAGAAAAACCAAGAGGAGGAGGTGGTTCAGTGGTTGAGAACACTCCCACAGGTCTTCCAGAGGACCTGGGTTCGATCCCCAGTACCCACATAGGGGCTCACGAATGCTTGTAACTCCAGTTCCAGGGGATCAAATGTTGTCCTCTTCTGGCCTCCACAGGCATCAGGAATGTACACACTGCACAGACATACACGCAGGTAAAATACTCATACTCATAAATCAAAAACAAAGATGGTGTCATGTTGCTGTGTCCTGTCCTTACACAGTACAAGGATAGAAGCCGGGCAGTGGTGACGCACACCTTTAATCCTAGCACTTGGGAGGCAGAGGCAGGTGGATTTCTGAGTTCGAGGCCAGCTTGGTCTACAGAGTGAGTTCCAGGATGGCCAGGGCTACGCAGAGAAACCCTGTCTCGAAAAACCAAAAAAAAAAAAAAAAAAAAAAAAAAGGGGAAGAGGAACACTTTTGGGGCCCCCCCCCCCCCCGCCGCCGCCGCCGTTTGATTGGAACTCATCCCATTCATGAGGCACTACTTTTCTGACTTAACCGTACCTCATGTGAATTACTTCCTAAGCCTTGGAGGTGAGGACTTCAATACCAGACTTTGAGGGACACAACTATCAAAACTGCTTGTGCATTTGTGCAGCGGTTTCATAGGGCACGAGGATGAAGGTTTAGCTTCCCAACAGACAAAAGCCCCTGACTTGCCTCCTCCCCAGCATGCTGACCCAGGGCCAGAGGAACAGAAACTTGTCGGCCACGACAGAACCGTAGTGACATCCTGCCCTGCCTGCCCAAGCTGCTGGCTCCAAGTGTGTGGGTGCTCCTTGTTCAGGCACAGCCCCTCATCAAGAACCTGACTGAGGCCTCTGTCCTTCGCTGTAGGGATAGGCTCAGGACAGAGGAGGAGAAAGGCAGCTTTAGCAGCTAAGACTTGAGCAACCCTACACTACTTCTCCTGGTACATAAAGCTCTCTGCAACCACCTCCCGAGGCCATCCGACTGTCCAAAATCCAGGCAATATGGTGTCTTCACCACCTGCATAGACTGTCCTCATAATCTCCCCTCCAAACATGCTGTCCCTTTAGAAAGAACATTATACATTTCCAGTTCTCTGTCCCTGTAATGCTTTCACACGCTGGTGTGTAGGCATACATTTTTTTTTGCAACCTACTTTTCATAAGGGTTCAATCTCTTCTCCAGCCCGCCACCCAAGAGAAGTAGTGGAAGAGAAAAGTTGTTATGATATGGGGGGGGGGTGGACCTGTTCAACAATAGTTCTTTGGGGGTGAACTTGACCTTCTTGGGCAGCAGTTAGTTTAGTCCCATAGCAAGCACCAGATACGAACCAGCAGCTGCAGACCAGTCCCTCTAGGTAAGCCGACATCAGGCACAAACCAGCAACTATATATAGTTCAATCCTGAAGAAATCTCCAGGCTTGCCAACTGGCCTGAGGTGAGGCTGTGGAAGCAGCAAGCTCCTCAGGAACCTCACAAGCAGTTCTTGGGCAGGTTTCTTCTGTCAATGGCAGCATTACCACAAGTTGAGCTCAACAACGCTATGTAAGGCGAACCAATACATGCATGTCTTTAGCGAAGAATAGTGAGATGGAGCAAACCAATCTCAGTGCTCATCTCCCACTGTCTATGGTGTCATATTTCTACTCCTTCACCAAGAGTCCTTTCATGTGTCTGTTATATCCAAACATCCTTTCACCTGTGTCTGATTCGGGAAAACATTCTGCCCTGTGTTTGTTTTAGCAAGACATCCTCTCACCCATGTGCTCCAGTAAAACATCATTTGGCATAACTAACTTTCAAAAGAACTAGAAGCTTCCCCTTCTCTAGTGTTAGCTAATGGTGTGGAACGTGGATGAGGACAGGGTAGCGCCTGCAGTTCGAATGTGTTCTGTAAACGTCTGTGTTTCAGAAAAGTAAAACCAATAGTGTTAACCTACTTGGAGGCAGAGCCTTTGGGGGTTAAGTGGGAAGTCGATCTGCCCCAACCACACTTCACAACAAGGTGGAGATATGGCAATGCGATTCACATTTTATTATTAAGAGAACAGAGAACATAAAAAACAGATTATTTATCCTGGAATCCTCATCCTTGAAAAGTTAGGATTTGTGTAGTGCATAAATTCTTCTGGGGAGATGTAAAAGTAGTTTTTCGTGGTTGTAAGTTTATAGATTAAAAGCTTATTTTTAACAGCTTCTGAGAAGGCTTGCCATTGGTAAGGATGCTAAAAGGAGTTGAAGAGACGCACAGTGTAGAATCCAGCCATGGTACCTGCTTGGTGGGAGGGTAAAGATTATTCCCATCAGGTGTCCTGCACTGGCTAGTGACAGAGGGGGAACATAGAGAGCAAAAGGTTTTAATGTCTTCTTCAGTTCCCTGAATTTTCAAGCAGATGCTCAAAATGGTCCCCTCACTCCCCCTAAGCCACTGAGATAGATGCTCATCTGGTCTCCCATCTCCAGGACAGGGCACAGGAGCCTGCTGCCAAGTGCTATGGTGGGCTCTGCTGGAAACCAGAGAGTACCCCTTCTGGGTGCCTGATGGGCACGGGCATAAATCCCCCTTCTTTCTCCATTTGGGATCCCAAAACTTGGCTGGGTTCCCTGGACTAGCCAGTGAGCCTCACTGGACAGCCCTCTTAAACAGAGTCACACTTCCCTGATCCCTCCCATGGCTGTCTGATCCCTGAATACCTGCCCAGTAGGGATCTTGCTGTCCAATGCCAGGAGCTGCTTTCTAGGCACCCTCTAACCAAGACAAAACTCAGGAGACCTGTAAACACGGTTTCATCCTGGGATGGCATGCCCTTTTATTGTCCTAATGCATATACTAAAAAAAAAAAAAAAAAAAAAAAAAAATGCACGATGAAAGTTTGTTTTGATTTCCTGGAATGAGCAGCAGCTGAGAGTCTAATTCCTTCCTGATTGCAGGGAAATTCATAGATTTAGAAGGAACAAAGTTTCACCTTCTATAGCCAGAAGGAACAGTAGGGCTGGATTAATTTTTGCTAAAAACAGTCAGTTACTGGTAACATCAAATTGTGGGGACTGGAAAGATTCACTGTATGTGAAAGATGTTGGTCCCCGTGAATCAAACAGGTGGAAACACACTCATTATGATATTCCTGGCAGTCACTTCCTTTTTGCCTGTATTGAGTTGAGTTATTTTAAAGCATTGCCTGCTACCTCCAGGATCATGCTGTAGTCTGCAGGATATTTGATCACACTGTGAACCTCAAAATTGTGTTATTTGCTGAAAAAAAAAAAAAACTTGTTGTGGTATAGCTCAGCCCTAGCACACACCTTTAATCCCAGAGTTAAATAAAGTCAACCCTAGGTCAAGAGGCAGAGCAAGTACCAGCTGACAGGAGCGAACATAACTAACCATTGAGCTGAAGGGTATTTAAGATAGCACAGAGGAGGGAAAGCTTTATTCCTTCTGGGATGTCAGTGGAATAGGAAGCCATCTGGGAGCTTTCTCTGCCTCTCTGAGCTAGCAGGCTTTCACCCCAGTGTCTGACTCCTGAGTCTTCAATTGGTCAAATCAAATGGTTGGGATTTTTGTTTAAAAAACAACAGTAATTCCCTAACAAAAATCAGTTCTACTGATCAGAATGGAAAGATTCGATCCTCCATCCACTCTTTCTTCCGTCTGTTGACAAAAGGTGTAGATGTAAAGATTTAAACTCTTTGAGCTGGATGCTACCATTTCTGTCCCCAGATGGAATCCCATTCTTTTTCAGATTTAAGTTTCTGAACCATCTTTACCTTAGGCCACTCAGATGAAAGATTCTCTGAGCCAGTCTTTGGTAGTCAGTGGTCCAGGAAGAAAAAACAACCCTATAAATTCAAATAGAGTGGAAATCTAGTAAATTCTAACGGGGGGGGGGGGGGGGGATGTTGATCAAGGCATCAAATATCTGATGCTTATAAAGACAATGATAACAAAATAAAATAAATAGCAGGATTCTCCTGGCATGCCGTTGAATCCCTAAACATGTCTGTTCATCTCTTCTTCTCTGCATAATGGTTTCCTACAAGTCTGCTTTCTGTTCCTCTTTTTTGACAGACATCTTTCCCTGTTTTCCTTCTCACCAGCATGTCTTACAAGTCCAAGTAGGTAGGACCTATAAACTCTCCTTGGGCAACTGGTACTTCCAAGCCTGAAGGTGCTCACGGTTGAACTCACTGTTCAGCTAAGGCAGGTTCTGAGAGTGTTGACCCCCTCCACAATCTGATCCCAGTGACTGTCAGGTGTCAACACCTGCCTCATTGGATCTGTAATGGAAGGTGCCTACCAGACCCAGAGACGACAAGTAACTCTGTCTTCTCGCCCCCCACCTCAACGATTTTCTGTCTCTCTCTGACCTGTGATCTGTCCAGCTGTGAAGACCCCAAAGCAGGAATGTTTCTTGATGATTTTACCCATTGTCTTCACCTCTTCAGGAAACATCACAGTGGGCGAATGCTTCAGGCAGGTGATGTACCATGGCTCGCACTGAACGTGATCACTCGAAAAAGGTTCAGTGTCTGCCATGCTTCACGGGAATAACAAATATTTTATAGAGAAAAGCATCAGAATGATGAGGCTTTCCTCCTCAAACTTCCACAAGCCCCTCCAGGCACACTTAGAAAGTTGTTGGGTTTCTGTAGGAGGCATGGAGGTTTTGTGCTACATGGTGGGCACCAGGGGAACCCGGAACATTCAGCACAAACGTTCCTACATGAGGAGGAAGGTAAGACCTGTCATCCACTCAGAAGGTGGGAGCAAACATGTTTTCAAGCCTGGTGATCTCTACACTATTTGTATGGTCAGAGACTTTTCCAGGACCAGACCCTTCCTTAGACCCTTATTATAAGTTGGTTTTATTTCAGTCAATCTGTAGAACCCATATCTATGGGCTTTACAGAGTTTCCATGTAGTCACATCTGATCTGTATTTAACTTGCTGTGCTCTTCCAGGAGAAGCATTTTCACCAAATTGTGCTGTGCTTAAATATGCCTAAAATAAACCACTCAAGGTCAGACTCTGTGGCTCATCTCTCTGCAGCCCTTTAAGGTCACAGAAAGCTCCTGAAGACTGCTGATCCTGCCAGCTGTGCACAATGGGTCTCTCCACCCCAGCCCTCAACGAGGGAGCTCTGACCTCTGGGTCAGAAGCTTTCTCTTCTCCTATCTGACAGAGGAACTTACCAATTCTGTCTTAACCACTTTAAAATCTTCTGTCATCTGTGGGACACTCAGTGCAAACAGATAAGTACAAAAGGCTAAGGGTAGCTTAAGCTTGCCTCAAGATCAGTCTTGGGCAAAACTAATGGTGGGTTATCAAGCCACACCAAACTTAAGCCTGGAATCAATTCTCTCCTCTCCTCTCCTCTCCTCCCCTCCCCTCTCCCCTTCCCTTTCCCTTCTCCCTTCTCCCTTTCCCTCTCCTCTCTCTTTTCCCCTCCTCTACTCTCCTTTCCTTTTCTTCTTGCTCCATTTTCTTTTTTGAGACAGGGTCTTATGTAGCCCAAGCTGGACTCAGACTTGCTATGTACCTGAGAATGACCTTGAACTCCTGCTCCTACTGCCCTGTCCTCTGAGTGCTCAGATTATAGGCATGTGATACCCAGCTCAGATTTTATTCCCTTTTCTTTAAAAACAAAAAACAAAAAACAAAAACAAAAAAACCAAACAAACCAAGGATCTTCCAGAGTGTAGTTTCACATCTGTTTCAGGATCAGGACGGCTCTGTGCAGTTCTCTGCAGGACAATGTTCCTTTGAGGACCTCCCATTTGCCTCCATGAGTGAGTCACACACAGGGTCCAGGCTCCCACAGGACAACTGGGGATGGGGAAGGGACGGTACCTGGAGCTAAACCCAAAGGTCCCTAGGTCCCAAACAGAACATGATGAGGAAATGCATGGGCGATTCTGACTCAGTGTCTGGGAAGGTTTTAGTGCACACAGCAGACTCTGTGGACTCATAGAAAAGGTAGGGACTCACCTTATTTTGAGTCACTGAGCATCTGACTTCCTTCCTGGGTGGCTCTGAGCCTGGGTGCAACAGAGGCAATGTGGTCAGCATAGAGCTCTGTTGCCCTAAGCACATCTTGATTTTGGTGGACCACTTCAGATTCATTTAAAATTCTCTGGGTAGGGCTAGGGAGATGTCTTAGGCAGCATTTGTATCTGAGTTTGGTACCCCACATCCATATAAACACTGGGTAGAGCACCCACATAAAAGCTGGGTGCAGCAGCTTGGAGCTGGGCATTGGAGTGAGTACAGAGATAAATTCTGGGAGCCCCTTGGCCGGCCAGCCAAGACAATTGATAACATACAGGTTCAGTGAGAGAGACTGTCTCAAAAAAAAAAAAAAAAAGGATGGAGAGTGATTGAGAAAGACATTGGCTACACACACACACACACACACACACACACACACACACTACTTAGGCAGAATGGTAGCTCTAATTAGGGAGGGTCTTTGGTGACTAAATTTGCTTGTGCTGATTAGAAGCTCTCTCACACTCATATCTGTTCTCATGCTAGGGGGAGGCTGAGGCTGGAAGCCTAGATCTCATTCTTTATACCACACCCCAATCAGAACACACGTCAGGCCAAACTGAACTCCTGGGCCTGTGACAGGAAGAACTGTGAAGCCATGCTCCCAAAGCACAGGGATGCTATGGTGGACCCTATTCATCTGCCACCAGTACCATCTGCCTACTGGGAAGGGTATCAGACCTGGGGAGCAAGCATCCTACCAATGTCTTTATTGATCAGAAAATAAACTAGCCTTTTCTACCAGCCCCAGCCCCTGGGCTGCCTCAGAAGGTGGTCTGAATGCTCTGGCGTTTGGTCTGACATAAGTAAGCTCAGTCACCGATCTAGAAAGGTGGGGGCATCCTGGAAGCTGTGCTGAGGTTGTATAGAGCTGTTGTGGGGAAGAAAACAGCCAGCTCTCACTTCCCCTAGTCTGTCTAAGGGCTGCATACCAGGAACTGAGCTGGGCATGAGGTACACAGAGGAGAGGCAGTTTTGTTTTTGTTTTTTTTTTTTTTTTTGTAGATACAACTTTACACAGGGAGAGTGGGATTGATCACCAGGGTCTCATATTCAGCTGACATGGGATAGCTGAACCTAGAAGTGCTTTGGCAGAACACAAAGACAAGGGTCCCTGGTCTCCCTACTGTGCCTACTCTGTTTTCAGGACACCCAATGTCACGTTACAAATATGAGCTACAGAGAGCTTTAATGAGAGGTATGTGGCTGGAGGGGCATCATGCAGAGTTTGACTTGGGTTCTATTCCCAGCACCACACAAAACCTCAAGTCAGAGATACAGCAGGATATCTAAAAAAAAAATCAACCTCAAGTTTCTAGGTGCTTAGCAAATTGTCCTGTTACGTTGCAGCGTGGAAAAATACAAGGTGTCTAAATAGCCCAAGATCACATGAGACATTGGCGCAGACTGGAAGTGAAACAGAGGCTGTGGGTGCTACTCCATGCAGATCAGAGAGTCCTCATTGCTGTCAGACCACAAGCCCTGAGAGACGGCAGTGTGCCCTGGATTCCAGTACATCCACTGGGTGTATGCTGCTAAGTGTTTCCTTTATACAAAGAAATGATTTGACTTTTGGTTACTGTACTGGCTGGTTTTGTGTGTCATCTTGACACAAGCTGGAGTTATCACAGAGAAAGAGCTTTCATGAGGAAATGCCTCCATGAGATCCAGCTATAAGGAGTTTTCCCAATTAATGATCAAAGTAGGGAGGACCCAGTCCATTGTGGGTGATGCCATCCCTGGGCTGGTGGTCCTGGATTCTATAAAAAAGCAAGCTGAGCAAGCCATTGGGAGCAAGCCAGTAAGTAACATCCCTCCATGGCCTCTGCATCAGCTCCTGCCTCCAAGTTTCTGTCCTGCGTGAGTTCCAGTCCTGACTTCCTTTGGTGATGAACAGCAATGTGGAAGTATAAGCTGAATAAACCCTTCCCTCCCCAACTTGATTTTTGATCATGGTGTTTTATACAGGAATACAAACCCTGACTAAGACAGTTACTATAAAAGCAAACCCTTCAGAGAACCAGGATTGGAAGTCAGCCCATAAGATGTTGAGTTGTGTGGACAAAAAAGAAACTCAGAACCAAAGACACCTACCAGACTCCAGGAACTCCCTGAACCCAGCAAAATGGTGCAATGATATAGACAGGAGAGTGTCCTGATAAAGAAGCCAGCCTTAGGTGCTGAGGGCCATCTGCTCCATCAGAAGGAGCCTTAGAACAGATGATGGCTGTCAGAAGAAATGTAAAAATTGTCCTTAGAGGCCAGGGAGGAAAGCCAGTTGTCAGGAGGCCTTTAGAGGTAGTCTGGTCAGAGCTGCCTTCTGCTTGACTTTGATTTTGAAAAACCTTGAACCTCTCAGGGAAAGGCAGGAAATTCTGCCCTGATAGTGGAGCACCTTTTGAGGGACTTTTATTCGTTCCTGAAGCGGATGGAGGAATTAAGCCAGAGGGAGTGGAGAGGCGGCAGAACTCCGAGACCTTGGGGGAGTTAGGTGAGGTTCAGGTTCCCTGCAGAGACTGCTCAGAGACTTCATGTCACCCAGCCTGAGCCCCTGGGAGCAGTCAAGCATATGTACCTCCCCAGTATAGCTGGAAAATGCTATGGTACAAGATTCCTGTGGAAAATCCCTCTGGGCATGGCTAGTAGTTCCTCTGCAAAGCCTGTTCCCAGGGACACAGAAACAGTAGCAATGGAAAAATATCTTGACTTCCTTCTATCCCCTATCTCCTGTCCTCACAGTCAAGCTAGGGGATGGACTGGTGTCTCCTGTCTCTATTGGCAGGACAGGCCTCAGGGTCCCACTCACAGGGATCTGGGCGTGTGTGGAAGAGTGGGTATGGGCAGGGCAGGAAACAGTGACTGTCCGCCAGCTTGGGCAGAGGACTGACCAGGAAGTCACTTTGAATATTAGAAGATACACCAGGATGGACTAAATGTTAAGCTCACTGGCTCTTCAGGGGAAAGGAGCACTGAGCAACAGTACCTGCCCATTTCCGTGGGTTAAGTACCCCGCCAAGGGAAAATCTCAGGCACTTAGCATGGTGTCACTGTAATGGGGTTCATTGCCTGCTGATGGATTCAAGATCATGACAACCCATGAAAGAAAGCACGCTCTGGGGATACACCTGCCATGATATCCTCAGACAACATCCTGAAGACCATACCTGCAAATAGGTCAGCTGGTACTTAAAATGGGAGGGACAGAGTCTGTGAGATGGGAGGCTAGAGGCAGGGCTCGGGATTTAGATACTCTCTGTCTTGATTGTTTTGGTTCTTTTGGTCTGGACTTGTTAAAAAAAAAAAAAAAAAAAAAAAAACT
>JADRCD010224225.1:14475-26304 GCA_019843815.1 Montemys delectorum | reverse complement strand
CTATCTATCTATCTATCTATCTATCTATCTATCTATCTATCTATCTATCTATCTTAGTAATAGTTGTTATAAAAGTATTTGAAGCAGAACCTGGATGGATGGCCTTGAGCCTACTGTGTAGACCAGATCAATCTATCTTCTAGCTTTTTTTTTTTTCCTAGACAGGGTTTTTCTGTGTAGTCCTGGCTGTCCTGGAGCTCACTCTGTAGACCAGGCTGACCTCGAACTCAGAAATCCGCCTGCCTCTGCCTCCCAAGTGCTGGGATTAAAGGTGTGCGCCACCACCGCCCGACTGTCTTCCAGCTTTTATCAATCCTCCTGCCTCTGTCCTTCCAAGTCTTGGGATTATAGGCGTGAACCACTGTGATTGGCCCTCCTTTTGCCAGTTTTTGGAGTTTGTGTACATCAAAGATTTGGTCCACTTTAAGTTGTCCATTCCTGTGTGCAGGGCTGTCGGTGGAACTCCGTGGGTGGGCACAGAAACACTGAGCTGCGACTTACTGTGGGGAATACACAAAGACACAGAGCCATGCTCACGGTGAGTGCACACAGCTATATGGAGCCGTGCTCACGGTGAGTGCACACAGCTATATGGAGCTGTGTTCACGGTGAGTGCAGACAGCTATATGGAGCCGTGCTCACGGTGAGCCACTTGCTCCCTTTTCTTTGACTTGTTAGAATGTCCGAGATTGTACTATTTTTTAGAATGGATTTTGGTGTCATTGGATTTATAATTTTTTTGTCTCTGGTTTCACTGACTTTTTTTTAGAGCTCATCAACTTTACATCTTTCTTCTTTTTATAGTTTATTAACAAAAGAAATGTTAGATTAATATAGCTACTGTATTTGGGCATACAAGGACCTTTGTTAAAATAGGAAAATCTGGACAACAGAATTTTTGGTGACAGAGATCCCCATAATCCTCACATATACATGTTTACTTTTCTTATTCTCCTAAAATGTGTACCCCACCCCCAAGTAATTCATAAGTAATTCAGAAAACCAAATCCAGATAAAATGAAATATTCTACATAAAAATGTATGCATCATTGTGCTCATTAGCTTTTTGTCCTTGTGACAAAATACCAGATAAAAACGACTTAAATGGGCCGGGCAGTGGTGGCACACGCCTTTAATCCCAGCACTTGGGAGGCAGAGGCAGGTGGATCTCTGAGTTCGAGGCCAGCCTGGTTTACAGAGTGAGTTCCAGGACAGCCAGGGCTACACAGAGAAACCCTGTCTCGAAAAAAAAAAAAAAAAACCCACAAAAAAACAAAACAAAAACAAAACAAAAAAAAACTTAAATGGAGGAAAGGGTTATTTTGGCTCATAGTTTTAAAGATGAGACTGGACACCATAGGTAGATGATGAATGACATTGAGGAAGGTGGCCTTGGATTTAGGGAAGAAGTCATTAAACAACCACTTATCAAACAATTGAATTGCATTCCTAAGTACATTATCAATATAAAGTTTGCAAAGCCTTCATTTAAAGAGAAAGTTGAGTTGGTGAAAAAGATCACCCATCCCTGAGTAGTCCTACTCAGCAAGGCTAGAGTCAGGTCTGGGAAATGAGAACTGAACTCACCCCTGTTGTATGCCAGGACTCATTCTCAGCAGGTACATTACTTCTAAAACCACACAAGTCAAACCGCAGTGGAAAATTTAGCTTATCTGGAAAGTAACAGCAAGATAATCTTCTGCAAGCCTTCCTATTTGGGTACAAATCTAATGTGGCCTATATATTCATTCTGTGTGTGTGTGTGTGTGTGTGTGTGTATCGTGTGTATATGTGTGTATGTGTACGTGAATAATTTTTATTTGTGTGTGTGACTGTACTCTTTGGGGGTGTTGGTGAGCACACAGAGGAGCTCAGAGAACAACTGTGGGGAGTTGGTTCTCTCTTCCACAATGGGCTCTGGGGGTTAGGTTCTGACCATCAGGCTTTTCTACCTGCTGAGCCCATTCCACGCTCTTTCCACGCTCCTATTTGAGATAGAAGTTCTCATTAAATCTGGAACCTTCCATTTCCGGGGGTAGACTGGTTGATTGGGAAGCTCAAAGGATCCTCCGGTTTCTGTCTCCCCAGAACTGGTGTTACAGATGTTCGCTGCCACACTGAGTTTTATGCGGGTGTCAAGAATCCAAACTCAGGTCTTCATGCTCGCATCTCTAGCCTTTCCTGCCTGCCTGCTCCTGTCCCAGCAGCCCCTCCCCTGGTCCACAGCCACATCCCCACTTCATCCATATTCACCACAGTGAACCAGATGAATATGTATTTGGTCATATAAAACTGCTCAACTGAATATAGTTTCTACCTATGGGCCTTTGTTTTCATTTGCTCATATTATTATTATTACTATTATTATTATTATTGTTATTATTATTATAGACTAGGGCTTGAACCCAGGACCTTGCCAGGCAAGTGTTTCATTACTAAGCTATAGTCCTAGCTTAGAAAAGTCAACTAACTCTGAGACTAGCAGGCAAACCATACTAAAGACAGGACAGAGGGGGACAATCAGAGAGGAAACAGAGAAAGGAAGAGTTTTCTAAGGAGGGGGAACAGAGAATGCAAAGTCCCTGGGCTAAGAAGGAGCAGGAAATTTTTTTTGGAGAACTAAGTGAAGACAGGAAAGATATGAAAATAAAACAGCAAGGGAGGCAGATGAAGAGAGAGAGGAGAAACTGGAGGGGACAGAAAGAAATGGACTTGGTTCTGCTCTTTTGGGAGACAGGGTCTCAGATGTCCCAGTTTTACCTCTGACTCACTACAGACCCAGAGGCTGACTTAGAAGTTGAGTTTCCGGCTTTCACCCTCAAGTAATTGAGTTGCAGACATGGGCCACACCTGA
Organism: Montemys delectorum; assembly: GCA_019843815.1. Lineage (NCBI taxonomy): Eukaryota > Metazoa > Chordata > Mammalia > Rodentia > Muridae > Montemys > Montemys delectorum. Next base: position 23,450 of record JADRCD010224225.1, on the reverse strand, counting down.
TTATGGGGTGCTGGGAACGCTCTACACACACTCTCTGCCAGCTGAGCCACATCTCCAGCCTCCTCTTGGTCTTCTTTGAGCTCTAGCCTTGGTGTGAGACTGAATGTTTGGATGGGTTAGTCTTGGCTGTCACCTTGACTGGATTGAAAAATAACCTCGAAGATTGTTAGGACATCACACCTCCCAGTGACGCTGAGTACTGACCCCACAGACCCTTTACTCCTTGGCACATTCATCCAAAATGTTTTTTTTTTTTTTTTTTTTTAGGCAGTGGCAGTGCTTCCCTGGCTGTAGCAAGCCCTTGTCCTTCCTGTCTCCAGGATGGGAAGTCCTCGGCTCCACCCCCTGATGCCACCCCATTCATTCCACCATGACCCATGAAACTGCTAGAAGCAGAGCAAATGTTTCCTCTCTTAAGCTGTTTCTATGGAGCATTTTGTCATAATGTGGAAAAATAAGGAATTAATACAAAAAAAAAGTCAATTCCTCCAATCTTTCAGAACCTCCAATTTACATTCAGTAGGGAAAAAAAAAAAAAAAAAGAATGTAAAGAAGTTGCTGTTTCTTAGGGCTCATTGCCAATTTTTTTTAAGCCCATGGTGATTTTTGTTTTCTTTTTCAAAGAAGTGAAAAATCCCTTGAGATAAGCCACCCCCGGGGCCCAGGAGCATGAAAGCATGCACAAGGTAGATGACCTAGTTCCTTTGTCCTCACTATGGGGCATTTGATGCAAGCAATCTTGCTTAGACAAACAAAACCATGAAGCTGTTTTTGAGTGCTCTCTGGAGGGATGCTTTTAAGGCAGTTGATTCTTCTTTTCACTTACTTTGAATACAGCTTTCCTAGACCTCAGAGGCCAGCAGCCTGTTTTCATCCTGAGCCTTGGACTGATGGCTTCTTGGCATGTTCTTTGGTAACTTGGAAGGTCCGTTGGCTTCTTTGTAAAGTCTCACTGTCCTTCAGCAGGTGGGGCCAGTCCTGGCTGCCTTGATGCCCATCCTAGCTGCCCTGCCCCCTGTCCCAGCTGCCCTGCCACCTGTCCCAGCCGCCCCACTACCTCTCCCAGCTGCCTGCCACCCAAGGTCCCAGTTGAGGCCTGAGAGTTGACCTGCCTGGCAGTAACTAGTCATTTCAGAAGTCCAGGAGTCCAAGCAGTCACTTAGGGAAAAGTTTTCTCTTATGCCTTGGGGAGGAAAGTACCCCTTTCCTGGCTCCAGCCTTCAGGTACCCCAAGAGCTAGGGTACAGCTATGAGGAAGATCTCGGCTCTCATCCTAGCAGCAACAGGCTGTGAAGAGCACTGTAGGACCAGACACTGTCTGACTGCAGAGAGTGGTCCATCCTAATCTCCCTGAGTCAGAACTCATTGGTTGTCTGTCTTCTGCTTCCTCCAGGACAAGTACTTTTATTCAAATAGACTGATTTTTTTTTGACCTCAGGCTCACCTGAACGCCTACTTTGATGAATACTTAAAGCTTAAAACAAGGTTGGAGACACACTGAATGTGATAAAGAAAAGGGGGATTAGCCTTGAACTCACTGGCACAGGAAAGACTTTCTGAATAGGATCCTGCTAGCACAACACTGGATAAAAGAGACCTCGTGAAACCGAAAGGCTTCCGGCTGGCCAAGGACACCCTCATTTGGACAAAGCAGCAAGCTACGGAACAGGAAGTGGTCTTCACCAATTACATATCTGATAGAGGGGTTAATAAGCTAAAATACATAAAGAACTAAACAAAGACATGTGGCTATCAAGAAGACAAATTTAAAAAGGAAAGAACTAAAACCAAAGCTCTCAAGACATGGAACACAAATGCCCAGGAAGCACTTAAAGAGATGTCCAGCATCTTAGCCAGCAGGGACATGCAAATCAAAACTCTCCTGAGCTTTCATCTTACAGAATGACCAGTCAGAGTGGCCAAGATCAGTGAAACAAATGACAGCTCTTGGGAGTGGGGATGTGGGGAAAGGAGAATGCACATCTGGATATCAGTGCGGCAGCTCCTCAGGAAGCTGGGGATAGATCTACCTCAAGAGCTTGCCATACAGCTCTTGGGCACATACTCAAAGGGCTCAAGATCCTACTACAGGACATTAGTGCAACCATGTTCATTGCTGCCCTATTCAAAATGGTCAGAAACAACCTAGATGTTCCTTTATGGACAATATGTAATGAAAATGTGGTTCATTTACCCAATGGGATATTACTCAGTTGTATAAATCATGAAATTCACAGCTAAATGGATGGAGCTACAAAAGTCATACTGAGGGAGGTAACAAAGACCCCGAAGACAAATATGATATGTGTTCTCTTCTAGGTGGACATTAGCCTTTAATCTTTCAGTAGGCATGCTTTGATCCATATAAGCAAAGAACTTAGGGATAGAGAAAGGGACTAGGGGTGAGGGGAGGATCTCCCATTGAAGGAAAGGCAGCTAGACAGAGGGTGGAGACTGGAAAGGGAGGATTAAATGGAGGGTGGGGGAAGGAGTAAAGAAGGGAATTCCCCAAACATCTTAGGCTCTTGCAAGGCCATTGGCTGCTCTCCACAAACTTATGCTGAGGCCCTGTTACTGAAGATGATATTCTCATTGATCACAGAGAGGTCGAACTGGTGCCGAACTGCATCCTTCACCCCTACTGCCTAGTGTTCATGCTACTCAAAGATTCTCTGTAAGCTACCAGAGGAGACAAGTAAACACCAAACCAACTACAAACCCTTTGATCTACAGTGGTGACCTGCTTGCAAGATGTGCTAGTTCAATAGAGTAACAAACACTGTGGGAGTAACCACCCACTTTCTAATTTGGATGTAAGGCCCATTCTAGGAGATGAAACCCATCCCTGGTGCTTGAGTGGCCAGAAACTGAGACTAGATAGGCCATGGACCTAGGGGAAAACCAAATACCGTTGTTCTACTAAAGGAGCTTGTAATGATATGACTCTTAATGACATTCTGCTATGCCTGTAGGTCATGTTCCATTCAGCCATCATCAGAGAAGCTTTCTCCTGCAGTAGATGGGAGCTATGCAGACATCCATAACTAGGCAATGAGCAGAGAGTGGGAGACCTTGGAGCACCCAGTCCTAAATAGGATTTCGCTCCCAACCCCTCCCTTCAGGATGTGTGGACCTCTCAAAGAGGAGGCAGAAAGATTCTAAGGGCCAGAGAGGATGGAAAACAGTAAGGAAAATCTTCAGACATGGCAGAACTGACACATAGAAACTCACAGAGACCAAGATACCATGCACAGGGCCTGCATGGTCCAAGCCAAGCAGAGTCCCAGTCCTGAGACAGGAAAGTGAACATGAGATCCATCCCTAAGCACCTCTCTCCAACTGACCACTGCCTGCAAAGAAAAAATTAGTTTTCTCCAGTGGAGACTCAATATGTGGAGACAGGATACACAGAAACTCGAGGGTGGGTCAGTGAATGAGAGACTGTGTCAAGCAAGGTAGAAGGCACTGAGAGTGGACGGTGGAGACAATCTCAGCCCACTCCCTCCTGCGGCTGCAGTGCTGTGTAGAACGCACCACACTATCCTCAGAACCTGCATCCCGTCATGACACAGGGTACATGATTGCTTAAACACTCACAGACAGCTATGAAAGTCTTCTCTTCCCCTAAGTGCTTTACATCTAACTGAACTCAGGTCACTTGTGAGAAAACACAGTAAGTGGCATGATGCAGATCATGGAGGAGGGGTATTCTGGAAAGAGGGGAGCCTGGCACTGAGCAAGGGACAGATGTCCTCTCAGAAACAGGAAAGGCTAGCAAAATTAGGAAGGTCTCATTCTCCAGAGGTGCAGCCTGGGAACTCAGATCCCCACTAAGGCAAGCTGAGGATGCCCTCTGAACTTCATCTGATCTTCCTTCCTTAGCCTCTCTGTCACTAGAAGCTTCCCTGGTTCACTTCTTAATCTTGGGCACTTAAAGAAACAGATCTGAGCCTTATTTTAAAATCTAATGTTGTGAGGCAGGACACATCGGCACTGCCGCCACCGCTGCCGCCCCTTCCTGGGCTGAGTCCACCCGAGGCCCCAGCGGTGCCAGGTGCCCTTGCCCCGTGCCTCGCCAGTGCCCGCCGACATGGCGACACGCTCCTGTCGGGAGAAGGCTCAGAAGCTGAACGAGCAGCACCAGCTCATTCTGCTGAGGGAGGAGGACAACAAGAATGCGAGGCCAAAGGTCCCCGATGGGCTTCCTGGAGTACTGGTGTGTTTATTTGCATCGGATGTGCTGGAATTCATAGAAATCTTGGGGTTCATATATCCAGGGTAAAGTCAGTCAACCTAGACCAATGGACACCAGAACAGATACAGTGCATTCAAGATATGGGAAATACTAAAGCAAGACTACTTTATGAAGCCAGTCTTCCAGAGAACTTTCGAAGACCACAGACAGATCAAGCAGTAGAGTTTTTCACCAGAGATAACTAGAAAATGAAGAAATACTATGATAAAAATGCCATAGCTATCACAAATAAAGGGGAAAAAAAGGGGGGCACGAGAAAAAGAAAGAAAAGGAGCCAGAAAAGCCTGCCAAACCACTAACAACTGAAAAGCTGCAGAAGAAAGAAGATCAACAACTTGAGCCTAAGAAAAGCACCAGCCGGAAAAATGCTCCAGAGCCCACTGTTGATCTTCTAGGACACGATGGTCCTGCGGAGGCACCAGTGACCAATGGAAATACAACCACAGTGCCACCCCGATCTGGACATTTTTGGATCAATGACTTCTAATCCTTTACCTGCATCTGTCATGCCGCCAGCCCAGGGGACTGCCTCCGTGCCAACAACAGTTGCTACCCTGTCTCCAGTTACATCTGGGGATCTGGATCTGTTTACTGAGCAAATTACCAAGTCAGAAGAAGGAGCAAAGAAACAGCTCTCCAAGACTCCATCTTGTCTTCGTATGGTACAGGAGCACAGCAAAGCACTCCTGGTGTGTTTATGGGACCCACAAATATGCCATTAATCTCACAAGCACCGACCACATTTCAAGGTTTTCCTTCCATGGGCGCCCCAGTGCCTGCATGCAGCTCCTGGCCTTATCGGAAATATGATGGGACAGAATACAGGCATGATGGTGGGCATGCCCATGCACAATGAGTTCATGGGAAACGCACAGACTGGAGTGATGCCACCTCCTCAGTGTTAGCCCTCAGGGAGGAATGGTGGGACAAATGGGTGCACCGCAAGGTAAGTTTGGCCTGCCACAAGCCCAGCAGCCTCAGTGGAACCTCTCACAGATGAATCAGCAGATGACTGCCATGAACCTCCGTAGTGCAAACGCTGGTGCAGGTTTTGGCCAGCCCCCCAACCAGGACAGCAGGGTTGTCTGGAAGCTCATGGGGCAGACTCTGAGCACACAGCTGTGGAAGTAAGAAGCTGCAACCGTGTTTCATTCCAGAACCAACACCGGATATCCCTTATTCCTCGCTACAAAGGCATCTAGTTCCCACTTATTCATGTACATACATAGTTTTTCCTTCCCCCATTTGTTCACATTAAGAATTACCTGATTGACTGTGTGGGTCTGTGCTGATTAACTCTGATGTGAAAACAGGTTGAGAAACTACCTTCTGTGGAGGGCAGCTTTGCTCATATTCCCCATGATGTTGTAAGCCACACTGAGAAGCTGCTCAGTTAACTTGCATAATCGGTTTTATTCTCAAAATTATAGCTCTAAAGTTTGCATATGAGGGAAGTAGTTATCATGTCAGTAATACCTCGAACAGTATAAACCCCACCCCCAAATGAGCTAGTAATCCTGTAGGAAGGGACTGTATGATCAAATGTTTACTCCTATAGAATGTAAATGTGTCACAGAGCACTGTTTTCTAGTGTATCAAATTCTTTTATTCATCACTCACTCCACTGTGCTGTTGTTATGATGTGCTTAACAGGGAACATGGTTAGTGAACGGAGATAAACCTGGATGGTACTGTAAAATTCAACGAAGGTTTCAGAATTCAAATTTCCATTGCCTCTTGTAATGTGGACCTCTTCTCACGCACAGAGCGCTAATATGAAGACCTTTTTCTGCACTCCATGCACACAGGGTAAGTAAAACAAAGTCACTTTTAATCCTTGAAGGTATCTCCAGGTTTATAACAGTAATTATGCTTACATTTTATGGTGCCTAGTATTGACAAAATGTTATTTCCCTATATAAACAGATGAATACACACACACACACACCACACACACACACACACACATACACAAAACTAATGTAGCACTATAAAAATAGTGCTACATAACTATAAACTATAAACATTCCATCCAAAATATATCCAGAATAACAAGCAAACTAACCCAACCACACGGCATCTACAGGAGACAGCGGAAAATTCAAAGACATAACTGTCTCTGATAACTTTGAATTCAAAGGATGAAAGGAAATGACACCCCATGCCAACAGGCACTAGACAAGCATGGCCACACTGCCACCAGACAAGATGGACTTAAGCAGTCAGCAGGCAGGGTGGTAAGTCTGTAAACTCAGCATTTCCTTGTGGGCCATAAACTTGAGCACTAGCCTGGTCTACACTGTGCATCTCAGGTTTTAGCTGCTTCCAACAGATGGAAACTGGGAACACTGGTCCTGAACGACGTGCTCAACACCACTCCATCAGGGAGCCATGCACAGGGATTCGCTCTCCTGCATATATTCACAGTCTGTCTCCACTTCCTGGATCCCTGCTGATGCCCACACTCCTTCCTAAGGACATTTTCCCTGCGGCGTGGCCCTGTTTATTCCATGGGATCCAAGGAGCACTGCCAATCATAGGCCACACAACCCAAATGCATCCTCCTGGTAGACGTTTGCTTCTTCCCGGCTTGTCTCCACGCACAGCCTGCCATCATCTCAGCTAAGCTTCTGCACACAGTGTGGCGGGTAGCACCTGTCTGTACCATGTCACTCCATCACAGACTGAGCGAGCCCGGAAACTTGAGTTTCAGGCACAGGGTATAGAATAGGGTCAAGGCCTGAAGGGAACTGGAATGGGCAGCAGTTCTAGGTCTTCAGGGTTCACAGAGTGCTTCCAATGGAGGCAGATGACAGCCTTCCCACCTGAAGGTGACATGGCTCTGTGCTTCACAGACCACACCTGGAGGCCATTAAAATCTGGCATGCTCAGTGGCAGAAAACTGGTCCTAACCTGAGCCTTGAGGTGGGGGAAGACTGGCAATGCCAAAGTGTATGTAAGATGGGGAGGGCAGGGTCCTGTGGGTAAAATAGTGTAGCCCAACCCAGAAAGCCGGAGGAACTCAGCAGCATGCACGGTCCAGGGACTAGGACAGCTGGATGGAGAGGCAGGAGACTGTCCTGTCAAAGCTCCGAACCTAAGTCAGAAAGACTAAAGCCTCAGACCACACAGGGAGGTTGGAGAAGAGAACGAAGAGGTATTACTTGCCAGTGATCTTCATCTCCAGAGAGATACCTGGTTTTAGAAACCTCAGAGTGAGCAGAAGGAAAAGGGCCCATGATGACACTGCAAGTCACTTGCATGTTGCAGTGAGAACAGAGGCTGGAGGTGGAGGGAGATCGGGGTTGAACAGCAAGAACACTGGGGAAGATGGATGTGCTGCTTGAAGCCAGGTATGAGAGAGACAACCATGCTCCCAGCTGAGACACCACAAACTGAAATCAATGTGGGTGTCCTTGCCCACCCACCCTCATGCCAGCAAGGCCCTTCCTCTTTCTGGTTCCTGTTTCTCAGGAAAGGGGGCAGGCCTGCAGGAAACAAACCTTAATCCCTACAGCTGCTGTGCAGGCAAGCAGGCAGATTTCTAGAAGCACCACCTTCTAGAAGCTGTCTGGGAACCTTAGGAGGTAACACCTTTGTCTGCCAGTAGAACCTGCCCTGCAGAATTACAGTATAACTCTTGATGGTGAGACGACTCAACCTCACTGACCAGGAGTCCCATGTTCTTCTGGTAGCAAGACTTTGTAAGGCCTTAAACATGGTCTTACAGGTCTAAGTTCCATCTACAAACCATTTTTCTGGGAACCACCACCTCCTCTGCAGGATCCTAACCCAGGGACGTTCTGTTTTCCACCCAGCCAGAATTTTCTGTGACCACCTCACTGCTGACCTCAGTTACAGTAGAGCCTTTGGCCAAGTTTCCTAACTATTCTAATTTTGGCCTTTTTGTAAGTAGAATCCTTTGAATTTATCTGTAAGCTCACAAGTAAGGTCGTGATATATGTTAGTCCAAACCTTCAAGCCCTGAATATACAGCCCAATGATTTAAAATTCAAATTCACTTGAGAGCCAGGCACAGTGGTATGAATGGGCTTGCAGCTCCAAACACTTAAGACTGGCATGTATTAATTGAATCCTCCCCAAGTAACACATCAGGAAACGATGTAAAAGGGGGTAAAAACCAAAAACCAAAAAACCAACAAAACCCAAACCCACAGGGCTGGCAAAATGGCTCAGCAGTTAAGAGCTCTTCCAGAAGACCAGGGTTCAAGTCTCTGCACCTACATGACAGCGCATCACATCACCATTCTAGTTCAATGCCACCTTCTGGCTTCTATGGGCACTACACACATCTAGTACACAGATATATATGCAGGCAAAGTATCCATATGCAAAAAATAAAGGAAAAATTTAAAATCAATCATCTTTTATTCACAGCAATGTGTTTTAGGTAGAAGTCAACTCAAATCTAACTAGCTTGATGAGTGTGACTTCATCCTCTGGACTCCATCTCCCCACTAAGGCTTTTTCTACAACAGGGGCTAGCAGCATGGGGCTGCTAATGTGCACAGGCAGGGGACCATGTGGACCACCTTCCTAGTCCAGTGCTCAGGTCTGAGACTGTACACGCCTTTCCAGGACAGCTGCTTCTTTATGTCAACAAGGGTACCAGGGCTGTGAGAGGATCTCCATGTGCACAAGGGTATCAGGGCTGTGAGAGGATCTCCATGTGCACAAGGGTACCAGGGCTTGTGAGAGG
>JADRCD010224225.1:0-14465 GCA_019843815.1 Montemys delectorum | reverse complement strand
CTCCATGTGCACAAGGGTACCAGGGCTGTGAGAGGATCTCCATGTGCGTGAAGTGTCCACCTGGCCTTTAGTCTGAGGAACTGTCAACTTCCAGAATCAAACCTGCACCTAACTGACCCCAAGACTCCAAGCTGGCAGGAACACGATCCCAAAAATGTAGCCCTGAGCTTAGGAAGGGCTGCTTGGCCACCGAACATTTTGCAGTACTGGCAAAACTCTGCATTTTGCAGTACTGGCAAAACCCACTTCAAAAGTTTAAACTAGGGTCCAAATGCTCTTTTAGGTAAACTAGATTTAAGCACAGTTCCTGCTCTTTTGGAACTTTCAGACAACATACAGGGACATGGATCATTCCAGAACGAGTGCTGTGTGGTTACTTCCCACCAACACAAACATTCCCATTTGCAGGGAGAAGGCAGGCACAAGTGCTATGGAAACTTGCAAACTCAGCAAATTTAGGAAGCTACAAGCCCAGTGTAACTCCCTCCTCAAGGTTAGATATGCAGCACACAGTTGCCAAGGACACTCTAGGGAAGCTGGATGTAAGTAATCAGTGAGTTGGTGTAGGCTCTATAATTAGCCCCAATAAACTGACAAGTTTACCAAACTAGACTTGAATGGTTTCCTGGGTATCCTATCTAGGGGAATGGCATTTATTCATGTTTCCACAACAGAGATAAATCAAACATACGGATAAACATAAGTGGGGAGAGGAGCACTTAGTCTAGTGTGCCATTTTTACTGGAAATCAGCCTTGTGTAGCTTCAAGGAAGCTATTTCAGACGAGGAAAGGTGAATACAAGCAACTTGAGGAGCTGTGGGGTGCAGAATTGGGGGCGGGAGGAGAGCTGCAGGCGGGGGGAGAGCTGCAGGATGCAGTTCTAGAACAGTGAACAGAGGCTTTAGACGGCATGAGGAACGAGGGAGGCAGGAGCACCATCTACACCATGAACCACTGCTGCTGTAGGACATGAGGGCCAAGATGGTGGTTCATCAAAATGAAACGGCATTTTACAAAGCAAAGTCCTGCAGAACATTTAAAAAATACAACACTGTAAAATACAGGTTTCTGCCAGCCAACATTTTAGTTCATTTTTTAAAGAATCATTTATTACATGCAATTTCACACACTAAGGTTTAACAGGTAAACAATATATAAGCGATGGGAATGGTGGCACATGCCTTTAATCCCAGCACTTGGGAGGCAGAGGCAGGCAGATTTCTGAGTTCGAGGCCAGCCTGGTCTACAGAGTGAGTTCCAGGACAGCCAGGGCTACACAGAGAAACCCTGTCTCGAAAAAAACAAAAACAAAAACAAAAACAGTATCTAAGCAAGGAATACTGTAGAAACCACTTCTTCCCTGTTGAATTTCACATTTTTAAGAAATATTCAATACCTGCATGTAGTGCTGACCACAAAGCTGCAGTCTGGCTTTTTCTGTCTACCCTCTCAAGACTTACAAAAGGTGAGTCACTGGGTAATAGAAAGTGACAAATTTCACATATGACTGTTGGAAAGTCTTCCTCAAATATAAAAAGCCATATCCTGCCATGCTTGCAAGTCAGTTCACTAACTGTGGTGCCTACCAAATATTAAAGCACACATCTGATCCACACTCCACATGCTCAGCAGCCCCAGGGCTTTTCCACAGTACTAAACAGATGACACAGGGCAGTGCAGTTTCTAACAAGCAGACTGCATCTTCATCCAGTGCTGCTCCTAAGAGGCAAGCATGAAAAGCAGGCAGCGCGCCATGTTGTGGCAGACGGAGAACATAAGCACCCAGGGCTTCAGGCCGCCTGTTTCTGTCCTACTTCCTCTTGATGATTATAGCTCAGTTTCACTTAGGTTTTTAAAAGCCAGACTCTACTGTCAGAGGCTGAATCTTTACTACATTTTCATTTTCTCTACACTTACGGCCTGATAAATGTCACTGTGCTTAGGCAACTATGGACTGGAAAGTGGCATTTGATACAAACCACAGCACCTGCTCATCAACATGGGTCAATGATTTCCAATTTCTCTTTTTAATAATAAAGGTAGCTTTTAGTAGTCATAATTGAAATAAAATGCATCTAAGTTTCACACAGTCCCAATTTTTAGTGGTATGACTGAGTGTACTCGGCTGAGTTTCTATTTGCACATTTTAAATATTTTAGCATTACAGATGCCAGTGGCCTATATCCCTGCAGCACTACATACAACAGTGTAAATTAAATCTGCCAAAAATTCTATTATTGGTTTTATTTTTAAAGGACTACAATGCAATTATGTACAGTATACAAAGTTTGTCAAACTGAATATACATGGTCTTAGGCCATTACTACTATTTCACTCCAATTTGGATTTAAATATAATCAACTTACAGATCTGAAATAAAAGCACTGCTTAATGGTTTCAGATGCATTTTGGTATTGAATGTTTCAAGGCATTTTTAGAACTAATAAATTAAAATGAAGTAATCTGTGACTACAGCTGCTTACAGACAGCAGGAAGAACATGATCATGACTGGTAACTGTTATTGACAAGTCTATGAATTAAGAGTACTAGTCATCTCTAGTTGAAAACAAGCAAAACTAATAGTACAGAGTACTTTACTATAACCTTAATGGTCTAACAAACCTTCCAAATGGAAGGAGATACAAAATAAAGTTCATAGATCCGATTTACCTGTACTGATACTCTAGCATCACGGATTTACCAGGTCAGTTCACCAACCTTGGGCTAATCCACCTGATACACACTAAGTGGGTGAGCTCTCGATGGCTAAAGCTATGGTTCCAGAGATCCCTAGAGCAGCCACAGACACACAGTGGCACAAACCATGGCTGTACTGACCCTCTTTCTGCTCTTTAACACTGATACTTCAAGGTTCCCTTGCTATAATGAGCCTGACTACAGATGATTTCCTTTAAGATATGCAGCTAAAATAAATTAAGAATATTAAATCTCCTAGACATGGGCGCATATAGGAAGTATTTGTTTACTAAACTGAAAAGTTAACTTTTAAAAATATCTGCAGTCTTTTTGAAATGCAAGGCACCAGCAGGAGTGGACATTCCAGCAAGAGTGACTGAGGAACATGGAGCCAGTGAGTTGTTTGTGCCCTCTGTTGATCAGAATACTTCCTTTTCCTGTCTATGCAACGTCTTCCAGATAGTCAGCAACATCACTGAGCTGGGAAACAGTCAGGTCTTGTGTGAGGTCATCAAGCTTTGTTGTCCAAAAGAAAGAGAAAAATCAGTATAAGCAATCTGTATATTGTTAGAATTTAAATATACAATTTATAAAAATATAATCTATATTCTATAGTCTGCTTAGAGGGGCCAGCCCTAGACTAGAGATGGCTTATAAGGGAACAGGGACAAGTCTCTGCAAACTTCACGACACTCTTAATTCTGCTCATCTGGCCCTTTGCATATTTCTTTCTTATTCTTTGGATATTAAAAATAGAATCTCTTCAAATAAATCACCCTCCTCCTCTCCCATGGGCAAACATCAGTCTTGGTTATACAACTATTTGTCACAAAGAAAATTATAATTATTGTACATAACCTCAATTAAAGTGGTTATATTTTTTAAAAAGAAAATCAAAAACCCCACACAATGCAAAAATCCAAAATCCTCTGGATCTTTTTTTTCTCATTAAGTAATGAGAATTAAGTAATGAATTCATTAAGGTAATCTATTTTATTCGCAAAACAACTAAATACTGTATTAATGCTAACTTTAGATAGAGACAAGAGTGGGGTAAACTATGGATAAAAATGATCTGTCATAATCTACGGGAGATGCCAGTCTACTGGGGTTTTAGTTCTCAGTTAAAGCAAGGAAAGACACAGAGATAGAGCTGTGTTTGTTTCTCTTTTACACTGAGCTGCTGGTATACAGCAGTGCACTGACTCTTGTGTGACTTTGTATTGTGCTTAGTCTGTGAATCCATTCCAATAGCTTTAAGGTGGACTCCTTTGTATTTTATATACATTTTGATCAAGCTTGCTGCAAACAATTGATTACTTCAATTTGATTACTTCCTTCCCTATTTGGATGCTTACTATCTCTTGCCTGAGTGCGTTGACTAGGCTCTCCTGCACTGTGCTAATCAGGGTGGTCAAAGTGAGTGCTGTGAAAGTCTGAAAGACAGTGGTTGTTTTTCTTCCTCTTGCTTCTCTGTCTCAGTTACTGCTAGCTGCTGCTGAGGATCAAACCCAGGTCTCATGCTTGCTATATAAGTGCTCTATTGCTAAGCTAGCCTGCTTCAACTCTGTTTTGAAATCTGTGATATTACCAAGAAGATGAGTTAGCAGCTAACCTCAAACATGAATTCCATTACAAGTGCTAAACAAAAATAATAATGTTCAGTATAGTCTTTTTGTTTGTTTGTTTTTTTGTTTTTTTGAAACAGGGTTTCTCTGTGTATCCCTGGCTGTACTGGAACTCACTCTGTAGACCAGGCTGACCTCGAACTCAGAAATCGCCTGCCTCTGCCTCCCAAGTGCTGGGATTAAAGGTGTGCGCCACCACTGCCCAGCTCAGTATAGTCTTTGATAAGATCTCAAAACTGTTTTTTGACTCTTGTGGATGATAACTGGTGTAAAGGTAAGAGAAGAACCATCTGTTTGCTTATATACTGGGGCAGTAATCACAGACGGTCTCCACCTGGTGTCATTTAAGTGTTAACGTTTTCACCTTATAAAAGAAACTGGTAAAGCTGGACATTGTGATAGCACTTGGAAGGCAAAAGGCAGGAGGATCTCTGTGAGTTCCAGAACAGTCAGAGTCTGAATCTAAAAACAAAACAAAACAACCACCTCCCAAACAAACAAGAAACTAAAAAACAATCGAGAACAATGGAAAAAATAGACCACACCAACAAAGAGAAACTGAGATATAAGACTCATGCTTATCTAAGACAACCAGCCTCTGAAAGGTGGAGGGAGGCCTGCCTTCGCTACATAGTATGTTCAAGGATAGTGGGACTTAGATCAGGACCCTATCTCAAAAAATCCAAAACACACAACAAAGAAACCCAATACAATAAAAATAATATAAACCCAAATTTTGCTTACTCCTTTTAAAATATCACGTTTCTTGAAGGCCTTTTCCTTATGTGATAATCAGAACTCAGCCTATATCCACCTTTGAAGGCCTTGGGCATCTTCTAGTTATCCCATGACATGAGAAGGCAGACCTACCCAAGTTGTGAACAACAGAGATGCTACGGCTCATCTCTGTTGGGCAAAAAACTCCAGTGTGGACCTTAACAATGGATTCCTGGCTTTAACCTCAAATCAAGGCTATTTCCTTTTGCTATCCTGCCTTGGTTAGCCTGAGATGACCAGAAAGACCACCCCTCCACCTCCGCCTACAAACAGAACCTCACCCACGACTCTAAGAGAGGCAACATCTGACTCTAGTCCTGATTCCTTGTGGCCACTCTTAACCAGAAGCAAGCCCAGAGGCCTGCCAGAGTACAAGTACCAGCTATGAGACAGCTGAGTCTCACAGACTCCTGAAAAGGTTTACTCCAGACTTGGAATATGTAAATGTCATGAACTTTTTGTGATTTTTCAACCATTTTTTACTAGACATGTACATTTACTAGGCCTCACACAAGCCATCAGGTGGACAGACACCCACAGATGTGCTCACACAAGCCATCAGGTGGACAGACACCCACAGATGTGCTCACACAAGCCATCAAGTGGACAGACACACCCACAGATGTGCTCACACAAGCCATCACTTGGACAGACACACCCACAGCCTCTGGCACCTTACTTTATCACTGGTGTTCACGTCCTCTACTCCCATGGAAAGGTCTTCTTCAATTTCTTCACCAATACTTAGTTCACTTTTTTCTGAGCGATGGCTAGCACTAATTAGAAGAGGGGAAAATGACAAAGAACTCTGAAGAACAACTACCATTGCTCAAACTTTCCAGGGATTCTTAATCTTCTAAGTAACATAAAAAAAAAACCAACCAAACATTAAACATCAACTTCATACATATCTTCTAAGTAAGCTGACAAGGGCAGCACACGGAAAACCTGGACTTCTCAAATGCCGTTCGCCCGTGCTATCCTACCCTCAAAATACAATATAATAAATATACAAATCTCTATGTAAAGCCTGGAGAGGTGGCGCAGAGCTTAAGAGCACTGGCTGCTCTTCCAGGGGTCCTGAGTTCAAGCCCCAGCAACCACATGGTGGCTCACAACCATCTGTGATGGGATCCAAAGCCCTTTTCTGGCCTACAGGTATAAACGCAGGCAGAGCACTATATACATAATAAATAAATAAATCTTAAAAAACAAAACAATTAAAAAAAGAAATCTCTAATCAAAAGAAAAGTGTCAAAATACCCAGACATGCAATTTGAATTTTCTAATATTTATAACAAATATTACTTTTTCATTAGTAGGTAATTCATACAAGAAAGTTACCTCAAACAAAATGTTAAGTAATGTCATATTGAAGAAGGTAGTTTTGCTTAAAGTCAAACACAGATGACTCCCACCCCCAAAGACAAAAATGTGCCTCAGGATAAGCTAGCGCCTTGGTTTTGAGTGACAGGCCAACAACATCTCGGCCATTCTTTATTCTTTCCAACCCCCATAACACAGCATACATACTCATCTGTATTGTACTGTAAGATGAAAAAGTCACTCCAAAATAGAATTCTGGATTAACTATCTTTCTATACTTTAAATCAACATGAAAAAGAGAATTAAACACAAAGTAACCCCAATGTAATTTTGCCATATCTGTATTCAGAAAGTATTTAAAGATTTACATATTCATCTCAAGGTGTTTCTTACCTATTAAAATCATCAACATAGTCCTCATCTTCTCCAGTCCCTGGCAATCAGTTTTAAAAAGGGAACATGTTAAATATATTTTCTAAAATACTTAAATAAGCATGTTTACTGCAGAACAATATAGTATTGAATATTACTTCATGAAAACATAAGTATCAAAATTGCATTTAAATGGTTTTTAGATTTACTTATTTTATATGCATATTTTGCCTACATGTATAGCATATATGTATGCCATGTGTGTGTCTGGTACCCAATGGTACCCAGGGAGAAGAGAGTACTGGAGTCCTTGGAAGCAGAGTTACGGTGGTGGTGAGCTACCACGTGGGTGCTGTGAAATGAACCTGGTTCTCTGCAAGAGCAACACTCCTAACCACTGAGCCATCCTTCCAGTCCCAGGAATAAAATTTTTGCCATAAAATGAAGGCAAATAATAAAAGCTGTTTAAGTGATTGCATCATATGCTAATTAGTGAATACACTGTGTTCTGAGTTCAGGAAGGAGGCTTAATCATAGGGCAGCTCATCATGATGCTTCCCTGGGGCCTAATGAAGCAAAGCTCCGGGGGGTAGCTCAATAGCAGAACACTTACCCAGCATGTTCATAGATTTGGGCTCTAGCCTCATCACCACAAAAACAGAAAAAGTGACATAGCAGTAAGGTACCATCAACTTCTCTAGTTACCCTGTTTCCAATCCCTATGACTTTCAACTCAGAGTTCATCAAAAATTTCAAAAACAATCAGAGAGTGCATGCATGTGGGCCTATCATCCAAAGGGTGCTTTGAGCCCTTTTATGGTCATGTCCAAGTACAACCAGGCCTGAACCACAAAGTTTTGAATTCATAGGGTTTGGTGCACAAGAGGAGCTGCTACTAATGCAAAGGGACCTTAAGCTTTCTCACATATGCAAGAATCTGAGGCGCTAACCTATAACTCTCAGTGACAACTAACTACAAATTAGCTGTTTTCCAATGCCTTTTAGAGCAGTCAAGGAAAGATGCTGGAGAAACAAGACAACCACTACCAATGGGAAAGAATGGCTGCTGGGAAGTATCTGAGGGACAAGAGGAGGCTGCAGAACAGGAAAACCCTGACTGGAGAGTGAACTGCTCAGAGCTGCTACCTATACCGTCCTGGGTCCTCCAAAACACGGGGCCAGACCAGAGGAGGATCTAAGACCTAGAGGGGCAGAGCACTCTCTTACAGTAGCTGACCTATCATCACACTCTGGGGTAACTCTTAGAGGTCTCCCACAGCACAGCAACTAACACAGAGAAAGGCTTTCCACCGTACAACAAAGCAAAAGTAGCAAACTCTGAGGCAGCTTAAGCTGAAAGGCAGAGAGAGACAAGTTCCAGGAAAATGTTCCTGAAGAGAAGCAAAGCCTGACACAATGAAGACCATGCTTGAGACAACCACTGTGGAGCAAGATGGGTTGGCAGAACAGAAGAGTCACCTGATGTCTCTTCTCACAAGGAGAGCAGTGTGTAGGAGAGGCAAGAATGAAAGTTAAAGGTAATGAAAGCTTGGGAGGTGGCACTGAGGGTTCCAGTGGCAGGTGAAAAAGGCCTGGCATGGGGTGAGGAGCAGAGACAAATTTCTGGGTTGCTCTTCTCTGGAATAAGGAGGCTATCTCCATCTCCAGCCACTAAAGTTAAGGGGTTGCAAGAGTTTGAAAGGAAGCAGGTAGTGTCTGGTCCTCATGAGGAGAGAGGAGGGAAAACGTTCTGATAACAAACCCCAGCCTTGGCTGCTCTACAGGGGTCACTAGACAAACAACAAATGGTGGCAGCTGACTGCTGTCTCCAAGAATTAGGACAATACAATAGAGGAAACCAAGTGCCAGGATAGCAGGGCAGCTGGGGCTGCAGTTTGAATCTGCGGTAAGCCAAATGCCTTCTGGCATTTGTAGTTCAAACTCAAGATATTTACTGACTAGTATGCTATCACACACAAGACTCTCTGCCCTTCTGGAAGTTATGGGGTTGGAAAGAGTGTATACTAAATGAGAGGCTGGTACATGCTGCCCACAGCCAGTGACTCTGACTTTCTTCATTCTGTCTACATGAGCTCTGTCCCAGCCTTTATCCCATCACCTGTCCTACCACTTGTTTCTTTTGCATTCATTCTTGCATCTGACCGATAGTAGCCAATGAGCTAAGAAAGAATAATTTTTATATTTCTAAATATAAATTTTTTCTTGATATTTTGTGTAACTTTTAAAAATTAATCTTTATTTTATGTGTATGGGTATTTTGCTTGCAGGTGTGTCAGGTTATCTGGCTGCTGCCCTTGGAGGGTATCAGATCCCTGGGAATTAGGGTTATGATATGGACAGTTGTGAGCTGCCACATAAATGATGGGAATTGAACCCAGGTCCTCTAAAAGAGCAGCCAGGGCTTTTAAGCACCAGGCCATCTTTCAAGCCCATAAATATTAAAACAAAAACAAAGTAAATAAAGACTACAAAATGTGTGCTGGAGATGATTTCATGGGGCTTGACAAAACTGACTTGCTACTCTACAGAATTTTTTATGGTTTACTACTCTTGCGGTAAACTGGAAGTGCCTGTTTATAAAAACACCATTTGTAAAGTTTTGTTTCTATCTTTACTATAAATCACGCATTCTTACGTAATGTATAGCCTGTCTTAACATGGACAATGTAAAATGATTAGCACAGTGAAGTTTGTTTACGTATTTTTGCTTTAATTTTGTGGTACAAACAAGCTCAACTGTCTTAGAAAACTTCAGGTATTCACTATACTATCCCAACTGTAGACACTGCACTGGACTTTAATCTCTAGAAGGGGTCATCTACCCAATACAGTCTCATTATGTAGCCTGGCTAGCCACAAATTCAGAGATCCACCTGTCTCTGTCTCCCAAATGCTAACATCAAAGTTGTGTGCCACAAGACCAGCTCATTTGCTTACTTTTAATTTGTTAAAGTAAAACAGATTGTGTTGAAAAGCTTTTTAAAACTGTTCCTATGAGCTGGGAGGTGGTGGTACATGCCTTTAATCCCAGCACTTGGGAGGCAGAGGCAGGTGGATTTCTGAGTTTGACGCCAGCCTGGTCTACAGAGTGAGTTCCAGGACAACCAGGGCTACACAGAGAAACCCTGTTTCAAAAACAAAAACAAAAACAAAAACAAAAACAAACAGACAAAAAAAACCCTGTTCCTATGAAATCCAATTCCCATGAAACAATATTAAAATCATGTCCAAGGAGAACACATGAAATCCTGAAGGCTCTAACTGATACAGTCAAGACTCTAAAGCTTACACTATCTGTAGAAGAGAACAGAGTCTGTTTATCTGAATAACAACAAAAGCAGTTTCTTCCTAGGGGAGAGCTGCACATCACTGACATTATCCTGCATGAACCCAATACTACAGCTCTATATTCCTCATCATATGCACAGTCTTGTCTTGCACATTACAGCAGAAACCAAGGTCAAATGACAGTGCTGCAGCCACTAAACAACTAACTACTTATTTCTATAGGATCTGATGATCCCCTACTATGCCACCCTGTATACCATCCAATCTCAAATCTAGTGTACTCTAAGAGCAGCAGAAGGGAAATGAAGCAGTGACCTGCCATTTTATTCACTCCAACAGCCCATAGTCAGAGCTGTCTTTAGCAGAGCACGGCACGAGGTCAACTACCACAAGGTGAAGAAAAATGTCACAATGAGAGGACAGAGCAGCACCTGAGGTGTCATGATCAAAGAAGGGGGCAAAAATGTACTGAGGTGCTAGGATAAAGAGCTCCCCTGCAGGTGTGATCACACCTAATGGGGAGGAAGAAGAGCAGGCACACTGAACTGAGCCAGCCAGGCAGTGATCAGGAGGCCTCAAGGAAGGGCAGCACTGGCAGCCACTCACCAGTTACCCAGCAGGCCTCCAGGGCACTGTAAGGAACAAGAGTGAGGCAGCTCAGGGAACATCTACTCTGCAAAGGGAACAATTGACACACAAAGGAAAGCAGCAAGTGAGGCCCTGAGCCAGGCTCTGTGCTGTTGTGCATGTAGGCATGGACATCCTGTGCAGTCTTCAAACTGTGGTTCATGTTATTCATCCCACTTAACAGAGGAGAAACAAAGGCACTGTTTAGCCCAAGTTGGAGCCATAGCTGGAATCCTCACATAAACCTCTCCATCTTTCACCTGGGTGTTGTACACTATTCAGACTGGTTGCCCAGAAACAGGAGAGATACTCTGCACTGCCCCACGACATACCCAAGGTTATAAACTGAATAGGGTATATGGTACTTTCTCCCCAGCCTGCCTGAGAAGCAGTGCTCTAAATCCCCGAGTCCAGTGCTCTCACAACAGAGCAACTTAGCATCATATCAATCTGCAGAGGACAGGAGACGTCTAAGTGCCCCAGCTATACCGTTTCCTTCAGGTCAGTGAGAAAGTAAGGGTCTCTTGAGGTCCCTGTGTTACACCAGTCAGCAGTGTGCCCACAACTCAGTTATGTGAACACTGGCTCCCTAACTCCCCTATCAATCTGTTTACTTATCCCTGCTCCAAATAACACAGCAGTCCACAGTTGTTCTCTCACAAGTATGAGCCTTGCACTAGACTGACTCCCTGTGGTCTGGATCTTGGACTCACAGCACCTAGACACAGCCTTGTCCCTGCACCAACTTAACCCACTCTTAACCAAAACTTTCTGTTATACAGCTCTGACTAGATCAGCCTCTCTTCTGGAGGTCTTTCCTGAAAGCCCAGGCCAGGGGCATTCCCCAACTATAGTCTGAATACCACAAAACCCAGGTCTGTCCAGCTTGTTGCTACAGGTATCCCCTAGTGCAGGACTGAACTCAACACATGCCACGTCCCCAGTATCTGTTCAACAGCAGCAGGAAGGCTCTCTATGTAGACTTTAATCTGGAAGACAATCTCAATAATCATACTAAAACTGAAATCTAGTTACCTAGCCCAAGTGATCCAATCTTCTCACCAACCAATTTCAGATCCTTCAGGACCGTGCTTCCCCTTTTACCTGTGGACAGGAAAAAATACTTGCATGAAAGGAACTCAGAGCAACAATCTCTAAGCCCATTCTCTTTTGGGAGGGACATCTACATCCCTAAGAATACAGAAAAACCTAGAAAAGAAATCATAAATTATAATCAACGAAGGCTAGAATCATGTACTATCATTCTCTAGGTATTTATTATTGGTAAAAGGTAAAGGATTCATGTGTGGTGAGAAATTAGATTTTACTATTCTTTATTAGAACATAATTATTAAAATAAAAACGTACATGAAACCTAATACTGTGAAGTCCAAGTGATCTACTTGAGTTAACCTGCTGATTAAATACTGAACTGACTGTGATGGGGTGAAGTCCACAAACACTTCTTAAAGACTTGTAGTGTTGTCCCAGGGGTAGGGATGGGATGATAGGATGGCATAGTGCAGAAGGCTGGCTACTATCCTACATGGGGCTAGCAACCTCTCCTCTGGATCTCACCCTCACAGTACCCAGAGTACAGCCCACTTCAGATGCAAGCTCCTGATGGCAGAGTGAGTCCTACAATCATCACTCTATGCCAGAACTTCTTTAAAAAATTAAATTATTTTAAAGGTCCATGACAAATTCTTGGAATAGGGCAGCATCTAACACTCATCCTAAGTTGCCAATGTTACAAGTCAAAACTCCATTGGAGATACCTAACCTATTAAATATCACAGTCTCTGTAGAGCATTATTTGCCTTCCCTAGTGATCATGTAGCTATGTTGATAAAACACAGAAGGGCATGAATATTGCAGCTAGAGAAAAATCAAGATGAAATTTTGGAGTATTGGATGTGTATCATATCTGTAAAATTTTTAAAAGTTTAAGTCAAGCTGTAAACTGCAATACACAGATACACACAGATACACACACAGATACACACACACACACACACACACACACACACACACATACCTATCAATAGTCTAAACAACTTAAAAGAGCAGCTTGCTAAAAATTATTTCACACTTGATCTTAGCCAAAAGGTCGATCGAGAAGCTAAAAAATATTTTAATAGCATAGCAAAGGAGAATACAAAATGGTAAATACTGACTACATTAAGAAATGAAAATAAGAAAATATTGTCCAATTGATTAAAATTAGGATTTTGTAAAAACAAAACAAAACAAAAAAAACCCATAGTAATTGTATAACAAGTGATTGGCTAGTTCTTTGTTTTCTGTCAACCTGACATAGCTAGTCATGTAGGAAGACTACATAATCAACTAAGGAACTGCTTCCATCAGACTGACCTATAAGGTAAGTCTGGGGGGCTTCTTCTTGATCCAGGTTCAGTGAACAGCGAGCACTGCCCTTGGGCAGGTGGGCCTAGCTAGGTTATATCACAAGGGAAGCTGAGTAGGCCATGGGGAACAAAGTAGTAAGCAGTGTTCCTCCATGGCTTCAGTCCCTGCCCT
Organism: Montemys delectorum; assembly: GCA_019843815.1. Taxonomy (NCBI): domain Eukaryota; kingdom Metazoa; phylum Chordata; class Mammalia; order Rodentia; family Muridae; genus Montemys; species Montemys delectorum. The sequence goes on along the minus strand of JADRCD010224225.1, from coordinate 1,186 downwards.
CATTTCTCTTCATGAGGAATTACAACTGTCAGCTGAAATAATGCCTTCTTCCTGAGCTTCTTCTTGGTCATGGTATTTTATCACAGCACAGCACAGCAATGGACACCGCAGTTATCTGGAGGAAAACAAAACCTAGACTATTCAAGTACTTACTCTCAGGATCTGTTAGTGAAGGGGCTCCTGCCAGGGAGCTGAGACCGCTCCTCAAGTGGGGTTTGTCAGATAGTGAGGCCAGACCTCCCACTTGCTTCCTAGGTTCACTTCTCCTAACAGGAAGCAATTGACAGGTAAATGACAATTTCAGACCTTGTCACTATAGTCTTTATTCTGTAAACATAAAAAAGTGATGTAAAGAAGTTTTATATACGTACAATGGCTGGAAATGAAAAGAATTTACAGGCTGAAAATCATAAAGCAAACCTGAGAGCAAAGCAGACTGTAGAGCAAGCTGTAGTTACCAATCCATGATCCATGCCCAAAGTTTGTCAGTGAAGCTTCAGCCCCCAGAATTTACAGCTGCCTGCTCTCTCTCTAAAGTCTGCACTTCAGAAGCCCTCCTCCACTTCCCAGAAACAAGACAGTATGCTGTCAACAAACAAGTTCTACCTCTCAAAAGCACACAGGAAGGGCAGAGCCTCTCACCTCGAGGGAAGGGTGTTAGTCCACGCTTTCCCCTCCACTCACTCCTAACTCCCCAGGCACTGCCATCCAGGCCCATACTGTACACCTTCTTCATTGTGCTAGCAATACCTCTCTGGAGTACAGCAACAAACAGCACTGCAGGAATCCTTTGCTTCCTTATACTAAACCCTGGGTATCACTTTCTTACAATAGTGTGCACACCCAAACACGTACCCATATATGCACACACCTAGCCCCACATTCTGCCTAAGTCCCCACACCTCTATCCTCTGTACCCTTTTATAACTCACTAAGACTTGCCATTTTAATCCTTCCCCAACATTCCTTCTGGTCATCTGTAACCCTTTTATCTGCCCTAGTTCCAGTCCAACAAAACAGTCAGCCAAAGTCACCTCTAACCTCCAGACAGCTAACCCCAGCTGTTGCCTCCCGCCCTTCCTGCCATGGTTCCTCAGTCTCCTTTATGCTATCTGCTCACCTCACTGACCTCAAGTGTACTCAGCCCACTCTTGTGATCTTCCTATCTATTGGCTTCAGTATTCCC
>JADRCD010224224.1:4612-22758 GCA_019843815.1 Montemys delectorum | reverse complement strand
AAAAAAAAAAAAAAAAAAAAAAAAAAAAGTCTCTCAACAAAAAAGCCCAGGGCCAGGTGGTAGTGCAGAATTCTACCAGAATTTCAAAGAAGAGCTAATACCAATACTCCACAAACTGTTCAACAAAATATAAACAGAAGGAACATTGACAGCTCATTCTATGAGGCCATGCCTACCCTTATACCTAAACCACAAAATGACTTAACAAAGAAAAGAATATCAGAACATTTTCTTTTATGAAAACTTATGCCAAAATACTCAATAAAATACTTGCAAACCAAATCCAAGAACAATCAAAAACTTCATTATTATCAAGTAGGCTTCATCCCAAGGACGCAGGGATGGTTCAATATATGAAAATCCATCAATATAATCACCATATATACAGAAAACCCACATGGGATGTTGAAAAAGCCTTTGACAAATCCAACAACCATCATGTTAAAAGTCTTGGGAAGATCAGTGATTCAAGGTGCATGATGGTATTTTCCAAGAAAATTGTGATAGTTCTACCCCAAGACCCAACTATACAACTCCTGGGCACACACCTAAAAGATGCCCCACAGGGACACTTGCTCAACTATGTTTATAGCAGCTTTATTCATAGCTAGAAACTGAAAACAACTTAGATGTCCCTCAACTGAAGAATGGATAAAGAAAAATATGGTACTTCTATATAATGATATACTCCTTAGCTATTAAAAAGAAAGACATCACGAAATTTGCAGGCAAATGGATGGAACTGGAGACTATAATCCTGAGTGAGGTAACCAAGACACAGAGAGACACTCATGGTATATTTTCACTTATAAGTGGACATTAACCACAAAATACAGGATAATGATGCTACAGTCCACAGACTCAAAGAAACTAGATAATGCAGGTTCAAGGGATGATACGTGAATCTTACTCAGAATATGAAATAAAACCGACAAAGCAGGACTGAATGGGAGAGAGGTTGGGGAGGGAATAATGGGCAGGGATAAGGGAAGGACGAGGTAGGGGCAAACTGGCAGAGAATGGAAATTAGTGTGGGGCATCTCTGAAAATAGCTGGGGACCTGGGACAGGGGAAGCTCCTGGGAATCTATGGGGGTGATCTTAGCTAACACTCCTAATAGCAGGAGATATGGAGACTGAAGTGGCCACTTCTTGTAGCCAGGCAAGACTTCCAGTGGAGGGAGGGGACACCCACAAAATCATGGACCTAAAATTTGTCCCGCCTACAATCAGTGCAGGGATAAAGATGGAGTGAAGACTGAGGGAATGGCCAACTAATGGTTGGCCCAACTTGAGACCCATCCTAAGGGAGAGAACCAACCCCTGACACTATTAATGATCCTCTGCTATGCTTGTAGAGTATAGCATACAAAAGAGCCTAGCACAATTGTCTTCTGAGAGGGTTCATCCAGCCCCCGACGGAAATAACTACAGCCAAACATTAGGCAGAATTTGGGGAGTTTTGTGGAAGAGCAGGAGATGGGATTGGGAGAGTTAGAGGGTCAAGGACACAAGAAGACCTGCAGTGTAGTCCACTAACCTATGCCCATTAGTACTCACAGAGACTGAACCACCAAGCAAAGAGCATAAAGGGGCTAGACCTAGGCCCCCTACGTATTTATAGCAGATGTGAAGATTGGTCTTCATGTTGGTCTTCCACTAACAGAGCAGAGGCTGTTACTGACTCTGTGTCCCTACTTTGGATCCCCTTCCCCTAGCTGGACAGCCTGGTTCAGACCTCAGCGGGAAAGTATGTGTTTAGCCCTGCTATTCAAAATTCCACAGTGGGGTGGTACCCAAGGGGAGCTTCCTCTTCTCTCAGGAGAAGGGTAAAGGTAATGTGGGGAGGGATTTGTGAAGGTCTGACTGGTTGGAGAGGAGGGAGGGCTGTGACCAGAATGTAAAGTGAATAAATAAATTAATTTAAAAAATTAGTCAACTTGTCAAATGGTCAAACATAGTATACAATAAAAAGCTGTGGTATGTCACGCTTTAAATCCCTCTGTCCAGGCATCTTCACTTGCCAATGTTCATTGCAAGTCTGGTTTGAGGTCTCTGGTTCTGTGTCACCCTCAGTACTGAATCATTATCAGGACTCTTGGTTACTCTGTTGTTTCCCTGTATCGTAGAGATCAGAAAGACCAGCCCTTTCCTGAGTCCTGACCATTTGCAGATGATACAGATTTCAGAGTGGGCCAACTCAGAGCTCTGGATCTAGGTCTGGGCTGTATCTAAGCTGGTTGGTGTGTTGGCTCTCCCTTATCTTAACCACCGGGGAGTTCTCGGACAGTGCTCCAGCTAGGCCACCCAATGCTGCCATGGACAGGAGGCAAGGTGCTGCCCAGTGAAGCACAGGGCCCTCTCATCCAAGTGCTGCTATCTACAAGGGGTTGGACCAGCTTTTTCTTTCTCACACTCTCTGGGCTGGCTAACCCCTTTTGCCATCAGGCACAGCCTTACCTTGTTGTCCAGGAAAGGTGCAAGGCTGCTCTCCGGAGAACTCCAGCCAGTGAGGGGGGCGGGCAGAGATAGTTCTGCTCTCATGTCCTAGAGGCCAGCTCTCAGGAAAGGGGGGGGGGGGGGGGTGAAGGGTACTCCATTCCCATGCCACCTCATGGCAGAAGACTGATGAGGCAGCTCTCCCACACTCTGGCCCTCAGGACGGCTCACCTGCACCTCCTCTACCAGGGCCAGCTCTACTGTGCTGCCAGGCAACGTGCAGAGCCTGTATTTTTCTCTTATTTTTGAGTTTATACTGATGTAATTTTCCCCAGTCCTTTACTCTGTCAAGCCCCCCCCCCCAATATACTTTTGTCTTGCCCTCTTTCAAATCCACGATGTCTTTTTCATTAATTGTTACATGCCTACATGTATATGTGCAATGTACATATTATATATTCCTAAATACAACCTGCTCAGTCTGTGTAATGTTGCTTGCATTCATGTTTACAGCGGTGACTATTTGGTATGGGATAACCAATTGTTGTGCTCTTCCTTGTAGATTATTTCTCCCACTCTCAGCGCATCTGAGTTGCCTGTAGTTCTTTATGTATGTTTGAGGCCCTGTGGTGGGCTTTTCTGTCCACATTGTTTGTCTATTGTTGTCCTTGTACAGCTCATGCTTTGGCAGCCATGTTAGTGAGAATTTATGGGTGCTTCTCTTTGGAAACACTTCCATAACAAGGGTAGTACTCTTTGCATCACCAAATATAATGCTATTTTCTTCCAGTTATTTGATTTTGGATTATGTATTAATTATTTTTGTATATAATTTTGACTTTTCATTGTGTCAAGTATGTTAATCGTTCTTTGGTCTTTTGTTATAGGCTTAGGTGGATTTATCTTCGTTTGGGGAAATAGATTTTTTAAAAAATGTTTTAGAGTGTATTTTAAACAGTATTCCAATTTATTTTCTCTCCAGATACTTGAATGTTCCAGAAAGATTAGTCAAGATATCCATGATCTGAAGTGCTCTTAATCTCATAGTAAATGTTTGTATTTTAATTGTCCTAGGCCAGAGTCTATTTACACCCACTGCCTCTCACATATGATATTTACTCTTTACTCAGTGTTTTGACATGTTTTAATTTATTCATTTTTAATAAAATGAAATTATAGATCTTTACAGAAGATCCTATTTCTGGTTTTGTTTAACCAATGAATTTTAAATTTTCATTTAAGACTCTTAAGAATTCTGCACCAGAATACCAACATCACACACAGTAAATCAGTTGCTGCCAGAATAATTTATTGAGGAGAATCAGCCCAGTGACAACAGACCCACTTGAAAAGTCTGTATCAGAAAAGAATGAAGATATGCGTCCTTGAATTGCTAACCATCTGCCTAAGAAGAGTACAATATTCAACGTTTAGGATCTGAAAAAAAATTGACAAAAATTCAGGATATAAATCTTAGGAAAAACAGTCAATTTGTGTTTATATATTACTTTTCAAATGAACACATAGGTAACATTAACATTTTATTTTAACTTGCATCAAATATGAGTGAAGAAATATGTCTGATTTCTTATGTTATACATGGATAAAGAATTACAAGGAACTTTAATTCTTACATTCATGAAGATTTCAAATCTATTATGATTAAAGAGTATACATCTGTAGTATTAACAAGGAAAATGTTTAGAAAAAGTGTTTCAGAAAGCTTTTTAATGTGTCAGTAATTTTTACATGTTATTTGATTCTCTTTATATTCTTAATTTCACTAAATTATAATATTTAGAATTAACTGAAATATTATTAAATATTGCAAGGAATGGCTTCCTTAGCTGCTTGCCCTCTTCATACCTCTAAAGTCTAATATGGAAGATTTTACACTAAAGTTACATAACTGAAGCCTAGGAAGTGCTGAGATTGTTGGTTTTAAAATTGCCCTTTAATACATTTGTCTGCACGACCTCTATCTATGACTATCTGTATTTTCTAAGTCTAATATACTTGCCTTAAATGCTCACACTATTTTTCTTTAATGATTTTTCTTGCTGAGTAACTTCTTACACATCACGACTATCTTTTAATCCTTCGTGTTTGTCTATGTGACTTCCCTTACGTTCCTGGTTTTACATCATGAGATCGTCTGGTTCTTCTTTCAGCAGTTTGAAGATACCGGAGTCGGTGGTAGATAAGTCTTCCTTGTGCTTAAGGGTATCTACTATAGAGGTCACTGAAGGAAGCTCCTCTGTGACATTAGTGACAGACTCTGTTGTATCGTTTTCAGGCAAATCTGGTATGTCAACGTGTGGTTCCTCCGTGACGTTGTTAGTTTCTGAGGCAGTGACGACGAAGTCGTACCTGGATTCCACAGCAGTAAGCAGAACGGCGTGGGACTCTGCCTCACTTGCAGCCTCTTTTTCCATCCAAGCATCAACTCTATCAGTCGATTCCTCATCAGTTAAAGGATCTTCTGGGTTATCTTTGGCTTTTTCAGCTGAGTTAGTGAGTTCAAAAACAGTGATAAATTTTTCCTCTTCGGAGTCACTTAATTTAGTCACAGTTCTGGGCCTATCTTCCGAAACAATCAAGTTGATCTTAGTTACATTCTCTTCTGCAGTGTTGGTTATGTCTGGAATGGTGGTGACCTCCTTTTCAGTAGAGGGAGGGATTTCAGTCTCAGGACTAAAAGAGTCAGTGACCTGGACAGCTCCACCCTCTGGAGCATCGGAGTTGGTTGAGGAACGAACATCAGTTTCAGTATTTTCATCTGGAAGTGCAGTGGCATCCTCCTCAATGGCAGCGTTCTCCTCCAGTGTGTCGGAGAGCTCAGTAGTGGGTACGACGTCTTTGTCTCCTGTGTCAATGGTGTCTAAGAGGATATCTTCTTTTGCCATGTTACTGGAAAGATCTATTAAAGAAACAGTACCAACTGGGGATGAGATATTCCCAATTTTCACCGGAATGAAATTTTCAGTAATTGACTCCTTAGGTTTGGAGTTTGGAGTTTCAGTCGGAGTGGTAATTTCTTTCTCTGAAAGAGTTGTTGATTTCAGATTGCCTTCAATATCATCTTCTAATTTGAGTTTTTCCTTTGTAGGTGTGAGCTTGCTGACTGTAGTTGAAAAATCACCATCCGGTGTGCAGTCATTTACTGAAGTAACATGGTCTCCTTCAGAGGTAATAGTTGTTTCTGATTTAGGAATGGTGTTGTCAGCCCCAAAGAAAATGTCCGCTTCTGTTGGTGTTTTACTGTTGTCTCTTGGAGGTCGAGAATAAATTTTGGGTGATCCATCTTCAGCCATGGGGCAGAGAGAGGGACACTGAGACTCTCACAGATCTTTCTTCTGGGCTTAGTGGCATCCCTCGGCAGGGGAGTACTGCCCAGTATAGTGACTGAAGCATTGGTCATTATGAGGATTGTTACATCAGTCACCCAGGTAATGACAGGGGCTCACCGTGGAGGCTGTTTCTTGGCTGTGATTAGACATTTCCTAGAATGAGTCTTAATATTAGAAGAAAAAATGATGGAGTTCTGACTTTAAAATAAAAATCTATACTAAGTATTTTATTTTTAGAAAACCTAGGATTTACCATGTTTCTGCTTACAAGTGTATACCTTCTGACCTGGCACTGGTGTCCCTTGGCACAGACATACTCAAGTCTGCTAGGTACTTTCTGGTTTAGTGTCAATAATCAATACTCCGGATGATTGAAGGCTCTCAGCATCTTTTTGGAATCAACTATTTTACAAGTAAGTGACCTTGTATTATTGGAGGCAGAGCTATTCTTTTCTCTGAGATTCATGGTGGGTAAATGACTAAAATTTAAAAACACTTTTGATGGTGAATATAAATAAGATAATTGTGTAGCAGCGATTTTTGTCAGTTCTTTTCTTCTGAGAGAGAAATATTATTTTTAAAGTAGGAAAATAAATAATAGTAATAATAGTAATAATAATAATAATAATAATAATAATAATAATGATAATAAACTTAGTAGATTGGTAAGGCTTTTCCTGTTGTCTTCAGTTAACTTGAGACACACTGTATGAAGTTTTTTAGATTTTGTATTTTATGGATTTCTGCCACCCTGCAAATTGTCATTACAACCTCAGAAGACTTTTGTGATAGGAAGTTTCTATTTCATGTATTTAAATTCACAAGGCATAAAGAATCAGGGATGAAAGTAACGGTAGCTGCTCCAGAAGATATTTACTTCAGATGGATTTTCTATTTGGTTGGTGGTTTAGTCCCTGGGGCCTCTGGGGTACTGGTTGGTTGTAGCAGGCAATAATTGTAGATTAGCTGAATGATTGTATGACCGACTTTAAGGTTTAGCGGATTAGATTAAGGGGAAAATTTTCAGTGTAAGTGTTTAAAGCCAGTCTCTTGCCCCATGGATCAGAGGACATGCAAATTTCAGACACACACACACACATGTCTAACATGAAAAGAGCTGGAAGCATCAGCTTGAGTGGTAGTCTCCATTTCAAGGACAAAATTATTCCTCCATCAACTATGGATACAGTGCTCACAGCTTCCTTTTAGTTAATTGGCATGGCAGAGATACGATACCAATCTTTGTAGACATACAGGAATAGATTTTAAGGCATTCATTTAAAATACTTGAATAGTTTCTCCTGAAATCTTTTTGTACTTCGGAAGGTTGTCACTGCTGATGTTGAAAGTGGTTCTTTTTTCTTTCTTTTTTCTTTGTTGTTGTTGGTGGTTGTTTGAGTCAGAATCTCCTTACATTGCCTAGGTTGTCCTTGAATTCAGGATCTTCCTGCCTTGGCCTCATTGGTGTGAGATTATAGGCTTGCATTATCACACCATGGCCCAGTGTCTTTGTTGATATAGAGAATGTTGCCATTGTCACAGAAGAGGAAATTATAATAGGTACAGATCCAAGTTATTTGTTTTTAAATAGAAATATCATCAATTAGATAGAGGAAGACACAGAAGAAAGTCATCCTCTGAATTGGCTCATTTAATGCAGGGTTTTTTTAATCTCCATTAACCATTCAGTGTTTTGTGACTCTAAATTCAGGATAATGTATGCTATACAGAGAAGAGTAGGTGTCCATTTTGGAGAAAAAAAATTCTTTGTATATACACCATCCAGAAAGGATAAGAAGTAAGCCAAAGAACACTGATAGATGTCTTATATGATTACATTTGTGTGTTGAACATAATTGGAACCATGTAGAAACTGCTCTTTCTTCAGCTGGCTATGCCAGATAAAGTGATAATTCCATCTTCATTGATGCTCAATTCAAGTACATTTAATTTTTATAATTGCTTTTGTGGTCATGCTACCCCTTCTGTTACTAGTGTTGCTGTAAAATTCAGTCACATCGATTGCAGCACTCTTATTTCTCTTAAAAGGTAAGTGTTATTAGTATCTATAACTTCTAAGCCCTTGATTTTGAAAGGATGGTATACATTTGTCTTGTATATCATCCATCAAAATTCACAAAGTATGTGATGAATTTTAAGTATTTAGATTGGCTATTTTTTTTTTTTTGCAGAGAATAGAGTGTTCTCTGTAGATCATTGGCATCATAGATATTACCTGACTTAAGGGTTAGTTACCATATATTAATTTCTCATATGAATAGCAGACTCTTCATAGTTGGATTCCATATCTTACTATGTGCCATAATTGATTTTTTTTCTTAGAAAAGTTAATCTTAGAAAAGTTAAAGACTGTCAAGTCTTATTTTGGCAGTTAGCAAAGCTTGCTTGGCTTACATGTATCTTTTGCCTGACTGAATTTTGAGGTATTGGGCCCAGTGTTTGTGTATTCTTCTAAATAATAACTTCTTTGGAGTCATGAAACAAAGTCTTTTCTTCTGTGAAAAATGAAATCTGTTCGCAAAAAATGAGATTGTTCCTTAGTGAGTTTGTAAGAAGGCACATTTATGGTTTTCTGAGATAACATACTTAGAAACTTTGAAAAGGCTGCTCTCGGAGAGATGTCCACTGTTGACACTTACTTTGTGCAGAGCGTATCTATCAGAAGCTATGTCATGCACAGTTTTCAAAGAATCAACTAGCCAACAAGCAGCATATCAACTAATACCACAATTCCCTGTTCACAAAGAGCTTAAACATTTCCATATTTTTTGAGCAAGAAAAAAAAATGAGTAATTTTTTTGTTTTGTTTTGTTTGTTTGTCTTTTGTTTCTGAAAACAGGCTCTTATTATGTAGTTCTGGCTGTTCTGAAAGTCACTATTTCGACAAGGCTGGTATTGACTCATAGAAATCCATCCACCTCTGCCTCCCAAGTGATGGGATTAAAGGCACGGACTACTACACTCAGTTGAGTTACTAATTTTAACTGAATTGACTATCACTCTTATAGAGTCACTAAAGAAGTTGTATGTTCAACTTCTTTACTCAGAAAACAGTTCTGACCTTCAGGGATGCTAGGAAAGCCATCCCAATTGGAGGGTCGCCTGCTAACACCTGTGGTTTTCTTTTCTTTCTACTCAGTGGTTGGGATGTTGGGCACGATTCTTAGGAAGAATGTGCTGTTCTCAGCCATCACTATTTCTTTGTTCAGAGGAAAAATGGCATTACAGCAGTGCAAGCATTTACAGTAATTGTCTTTATGTGTAACTGATGAATATAATCTCTTAATATGTATGTTCCTCACAAATCTTTGTTAGCTTACAGTACAAAAGGAATTTCAAATCTGGTCAGTAGCTTTTCTTTCTCAAAAATGGGTTTGTGGATGATAGCCTTATTTCATGGTACTTGAAATTCAGTACTTTCAAGATTAGCTATATTAAATTTCTTTTGATAATCTTCTGCTATCTCTTGGGTAAGATGAAGATTCTTTAGTAGGAAATGTGAATCTTCACATGGAGTTGATTTCAGGAGAAGTAGATCTAGGGATCCATGAGAATATAAAAGCTTGAATAACAGCTTTAGAGGCATGGATAGGATCCTTACTGACTGACTCAACATCAGCTGTAATATTTTTAGTCTTGAGATATGGACTCAACATTTTATAGAGGTTGTTTTCCCATTTAGACAACTATCATTCCTATTACATTTCCATTTATAAAATGATATACTTAACATTCAGTAGTTGTGTCTTCCACTGTAGAAGCTGAGGTTATGTCTTATGTTATAAAAGAAATTTAGTTCATATTGTTCATTAGGTAAAAAAGTAGAAAACTGAATTGAAATTTTTCTTTGGTTTTGACTTATGATTGCTAGAAGCTCAGTATCAGTCATTTTGTCCCTTTCAGCAACAATGGAAGACATATCAGGGTCAATGTGAGCAGTGCTGTTGGAAGACCCTGTGGCATTCTACACTGTTTACTTTAGCAAACAGTGTAGGCTAAGAGGAAGCCATTTAAGATTACTTCATGTATACTACTTTTTTCTCTTGTTGAGACAGTTCGACTAATTAAGTAAACTGGATCTGAAAACAGGATCTGGTGCTGTTGGTATTAACATTTTTAGCCTCTTCAGTAGTATATTAGCAGTTACAATGGGAGTTTCAGGCAATCACACACACACACACACACACACACACACACACACACAGAAGAGAGAGAGAGAGAGAGAGAGAGAGAGAGAGAGAGAGAGAGAGAGAGAGAGAGAGAGAGAAGAGAGTACATTTTTGGATTATAAACAATAAGAGTGGTCAATATTACTATTTTTCCTAATTGAGAGAATAAACCTTTTGGCTTAATGGAAGATATCTTTCAGAAAAAAGGAATTAACATCTGTATTGATTAAAAATTCTATGTTTTTAAAGAAATCAGTGAGAAGCAGAACTGAAAGAGAAGCACTAAGCCTTGTGTCATACAATAAATCTACTTTATTTTCAATAAAAGCAGATATACTGGAGATGGCAGTATTTATTCTATTGGACATAAAGTATTAGGCCCTTTGGTTTTCATAAGAAAGCTATGACTATTTTTGATAGCATGATTGCAAGTATCCTGAAAAGAAAATGGTTAGTGATCATTTCCTAAGAGTATTCAGAGAGAATTGTATGCCACCATTAACATTTGTTGTACTTTCTCCAAAATACATTCTATTAAAAAATATAAAAAGAAAAATTTGACATCCATCAGTTAGGAGATGAGCTGTGGTATTGTGGTGTTGTCACAGCCATCAGATCCTTGGAAAGGAATGGCATCAGTATCAAAGTTCTTGTTTTTTCTCCAGGAATTACAGCTTACTAAATTTCTTTGGTTTATACCTTTGAAGGTATTGGGTTAGATAGATGATGTAAAGCATCAATTGTGCTATTGCATGCATGATATCCACTTGTCTTTGGGGAAATGTCTGAATATGTTCATTTTAATAAAGGAGTTTTAGCTTTATCTATTAATTAAAAGACATAATTTTGTGAAACACATCACAATCACTATTCTCAGACACAAACAGTACATATCTTGTGCTATAGAATATAATGTACCGGGAGGACTTTTCCTAAGAATAAATGGCATCTATACTTTTTCTGCATATATTCCTGAAATGTAAGGGAAGATAAATTAAGTTTGGTGAGAGGGAATTAAGATTTATACTCTTACAGAAAGCAATAACATCAATGAAGTTAGCATAATCAGTCTTTATTTCAAGATTATCTGATCATGCAGTTGGAGAATTACTCCAAGAGTCACTTGTTAGTGGGCCAGGTGTTTCAAGATATTCAGTGGGGGCATCAGGAATGAACCAAGGCTTTGCAGGACTTTTTAGAGCTACAAATATTTTGTACCCACCTTCTTTAGTCGGTGCAGACTCTCCTTCAGAATTGCCATCCATCTCAAAAGTGATGGCACCTTCCTCAGTGTACATTGTACTCACTGGTAAAAAAGGGAGTGAAGTCAGGTTGCTTAAATCTTGAGAACCATCAACTAAGGGAAATCCATCATTAGAGATGAAACCAAACTCCACCAAAGGAATATTGCTGTTCTGTGAATGTGGCATCTCCGCAAAAATATTTTCTCTCTCCGTAGTAGATGATGAGCCTGTATCATTATTTATAGAATTTCTGATAACATTTGCTGAAGTTTTAGAAGGAACAATTGAGTTCAAGGTAAGGGGATGAAAGTCAGTTTGGAGTTTGATGGCTTGGCTTTCTTGATCATCAGTTTCATTAATAAGATCAATGAATTTAGTGATATCCCATACTACAGGTTCTATCTCTGAGTAATCAGTCAAGGATCTATCACTTGTGACACCAAAGCTCTTGATTAAGTTTTCAGGAATGAGAATGATGTTTTCAGTTGTTTGTGGTTTAGAATTGCTGTTTTCAATAAACTCAGTAGGAGAAAAAATTATTTTCATGGGTAACTGATTGACTTTAGTATAAGAGTTTATCTTTGGCCGCTCCAAGTTACCAAGATGTGGCTCTCTAGCCTGAACCTTTGTCAATTTTGTTGTGCTCATTGCGGAACCAGGATAGACTATTGTTTTTGGACTTCCAGGTCCTTTCTGTTGAGCAGAAGCAACTAGTGGCTTGGGGATGAATGGAGCGGCTTTCATTATATTTAACTCTTCTAAGTCTCCAAAAGTGTAAAAGTTTTCTTCCTCAACAGCCTTGTCATTGTGAAAGGATGTGCGAGCCTCAGTTCCTGGGGTGTCTCTTTCCTTTGCAGACGCACTGATAGCTGATTGTTGAACATGGTCACTTACAAGCTCAGTAGCTCTGTTTATCCCTCTTTTTTCATAGTTTGCTGTTTGGAGGGCTCTATTAGCTGAGAGAGCCATACTGTCAGTTTTATCTCGGATGTCTCCATTTTTACTGGCAAGAATGTTAGTTCCCCGTATGACTTTCTCTGGAAAAGTCATAGGATCCTCTAGAGGAACAGGGTAGACTTGCGGGAAGGGCTTAACAACACTTGGATCACCAATGATCTCCCAGGTCTGGTCAGTGGAAGTAAAGTGCTCTTTTGTTGGTTTTGATACCTCTGACATCACTAGGGTATCAGATGAAATGTCATTGTCTCCAAGAGACACCAGAGGCCTAGACACTCTCTGACTGGGGATTAACACAGGCCTCAGTCCTATGGGCTGGATTTCTTCTACAGAAGGAGCAGAGTTTCTGTTGTTGTCATTTTCTTCTTGATATTCAAGGGCAGAAATGTCAGGAGAAAGTCTGGGGGCGTTTGGTGGCATTTTGTTGACAGTAAACTGATTCAAAATGGCCATTAAGTTTGCTTTGCTTATCCCATTTTTAGCTTCACCAGGATTTGTACTGCCTTTCATTGGAATACTGGACTTTCTTCTTATAAAGCTAGGTATTGCTTCTGGGGTAAAGATGTAAATCTTTGGGCCATTTTCCTCCATTACCGTGTAAATGTTATTATTAAAGTGTTCATCACTGTTGGAGTTGTGATTACTGTATGTTGCAGTCATTTTTCTTTGAGCTTCAGGATTAAAACTTCTAAGCGGATGTTTTGAGACCACATTTTCCAGTACTTCAAATCCAGGTTGACCAGCCCTGGGTTTGATGATCCTTCTGAAAGTTGTAGTTTTGTATGCCTCAGGATTAATTGAATATTGTGTGTCAGCTAGACTGCTGCCAGCGTAATCCCTGATGTTTTCATCTTCAAATGTCTCTTCCTCTTCTGATGTAATGCTCTCCACCTTTTGGAGATCAGCTTCAAGGTTCAGTGTTGCATCTTCCTCAAAAGAGGCTTCGGATCTATGTCGTGAGCTAGAAAATATGTTTTCCGCCTCACGAGAAGCTGTGGTCATTCCTATTTTTGATGCTGTTTTGGTGGTCTTGTTAGGAAGGTGAGCTTTGGGTACCAAAATAGTTGTCAAGGAGATTTCCTTAATAGCATTTTTTGCTTGAGAAGGATTGAAAGGGGCAATGGAACCATCAATTAATACTGTCTCTTCATCTCTAGATACTTTGGGATGCTCACTGGGAGCCCTTCTAAGGTCGTTAGGTTTTTCTTTCAGAGTTTTAATGTCATTACTTTTGATGATATATTTATTTATTGGCCAGGCAGCAATAATGGAAGCCAAGTCTATTTTAACTTTGTCTTCATCTTCATAGAAGTTATCATTTGCTACATCAGTTGTTACATGAATGTTATTTCTTCCTTCATTGCTTGCTGTTTTTCTTTTGTTGGTCAGTCTGTCATTCTTTTTTGCAGTGGTGTCAGTAGGGGTTTGATAGCCACCTCGAAGGTCAATGATGTTTCTACTGTATACTGCGGAAGATCGTTGTTTATCTTTGATGGGGTTCCAGGTCACATAGGGGTCCTTTTTAGCATCAGGAATTGGTTTGGAGATAACATCATAATATATATTAAGTGGCCCAGGGTAACCCATTCTTTCAATTTGGTGCATAGAATTACTGGATGTAGAGACTGCAGTGCTATCTTCTGTTTCTACATTGTGTGTAGTACCCTCACTTTCATCTACACTATTAGTTTTTGTTCTGGTGGCCATTGACTTAAAGTATATTTTCTTGTTCGTAGGGTTAATGACATAGAGGGCATCAACATATTCTTCCTCTTCCTGGGGAATTGTAAGGTCTCTGTCATTTGTTGTTATTTTGATAGAAGGTACAACAGTAAATTTGGAGTGAGAATTTGTGGTGTCACCATCTAGAAAACCATCATTTTCAAGGCTACTATATTGCGATGCAGAATGCTGTAAACTTTGAGAAGATGCAATATCTTCTGTTTCCTGGAAGATAGCATCTTCCTCTGCTTCATACTCTACTTCTGTATAGAGAGCTGATTCTTTACTAGGCACTTCTCTGTCTATCCAACTTCTGAAGCGTTTCCTTGGAATAAACATAGCTTCTCCTGTAGGGGCTATAGAGTCAGTAAAGAATACGTACTCTTGTCCTGCTTCCCCATTAGTAGTGGTATCAGTCTCAGGAAAACTCTGTTCCTTTGATGTGACAGTGGCACTCTCATCTGCCAAGGCAGTGAGCTTCTCCAACGAATTTTGTGAGTATGTAGCAGGATCAGAGGCAAACCACGCTTTAGGTCTGCCAGTTGATGGGGAATATTGGAGACTCTGAGTTATTTCTGAGTCTCTATCAAAGTGAGGAGTATCAGAGAGATCAAATTCGTACTGGTAGTGGGTCACTGACACAGGAGATGAAAGAGGCATCCTTACCCTTCTCTGTCTTATTTGGGAGTTAGGTGCAAAGCTGGAAACAGCAGGCGTATCCCGAATGATATCAGAGGAGGGCAAAGTATTGCCCTTTGGATTGTCTACGATCCCTTTGGCATAAGCAAAGCCAACTGAATTCTGATCAGTGGGGAAGCTGTGTGTCACATCATCGTCAGGTAGAGGGAAGTTTCTCCAGTCAACTTGAAGCATCTCTAAGTGGTCTCCCTCTGAGGGAGATCCAGTAACCTTTACTATCCCACCTACAGGTGCAGGGTATCTGTTTGAATCTTCTGTAGGTGAATTTTCTTCTGTTTCGGTGGTGGACGAGGGATTACTTGCCATTTGCTTGCATAAAGGTGGATTGGCAGAAAAATGTTGGTCTGTCTGACTGTGTATTTCCTGACTTCCATTATACTAAAAGGAAAGAAGTGCATTTTTTTTTTTTTTTGGTGACATTCCCCTTTTACATGCTTTACTGAAAAACCACATATCAATGCATAGCACCAATTCTATAAAATAAAACACTGTTCTGAAAGTTTTTGTGTTCATCTTTATTGACTTATCAGTTAAGTCAAAAATATACAGTATCACTATGAGGAAAAGCTGATGTTAGAATTAAGCACCCTCCATGGTAAAGTCTCAATAGCTAATCTCTTACCATGTAACAGGGTATGAGAACCTTTAAAACTGTATATTGCCATGCATGGTCTTCTGCTACCTTTAGTTCAACTTTATGATTAAATAACTAATTGTGGTACTAAGAATTAAATCCAAGACCTCACATATGCTAGGCAAAAGAGCTACCCCTCAATCATATCCCTAGCCCACTTTTGATTTTAATTTTTGAGATAGAATCTTACTGAGTTGCCTAGGATGGCTTTAAATTCACTCTGTGCCCAGATATGTCTTGAAATTGTAATCTTCTAGCCATAACATCCTGAGTAGCTCTGGTTTAGGTGTACTCTACCAGGCCTAGTTTATATAAGTGATTTAAAATTTTTTATATAAGTAATTTAAACAGAAATATGCAATGATGTTATATTTACAATATTTTTCTTAAGACAACTTATCATCTAAGTTCATTTTCCCTTATCAATATTTAGTTTTTTTAAAGTAATGTTATATTAAATATACCGAAAAAAAAACTTACTGGAAAGAAAATCACAAAATTCAAGGTGGCCACAGTCAGGATTAAGATTTTCATCTTGTCTTGCTAGTAATTCCCTGCAAGGAAGGCACAGAGTTTTCTCTGTTAGTTACCCATTAAGTTGTTATATATAAATAGAAACTTAAAAATACCAGAAGTATGCCAGTAGGTTGTGGTGCACACCCTTAAGTAAAACAGCAGGAAGTGGCAGGGGGATCTCTTGAGTTCAAGGCCAGCTTGGTCTACATAGTAAGTTCTAGGACAACCATAGCTACACAGAGAAACCATCTCAAAAAACCAAAACCAATAACAACAACAGCAGAAAACAAACAATATATAACCACTACCACTAAAACAAGAACAAACAAACAAACAACCTCCAAACAACAATAACTTGTGTATGTTCTATTATTGCTGACGTTTAGGTAAGATACCTGTTTAACTAAACTAATAACATCGACAATACATAGCTGCTTTGGGTCCATTGTTAGAAATAATAACATGGAAAGAAAGTACTCTCAGCTGAGATCAACACCCTTTCATCAGTAGGCGAATTTTGTCTATTTCTGAATTTTTATAGACAAAAGTTGCAGGGGAGTCAAGCGTATAGCTGGCAAACACATTTCCCCAGAATCCTTCAGCAAGGACTTCACATTATTTCACCTTCACTTTCATGTTATTTTTTCTATGTTTGCTGCATTTTTCGTAGACTGTTTATATACAAATTAAGGAATCAATATGTTGTTCATACAAAAGGTTTACCAGAAAAGTGGATGTTTGAAGAAAGAATTCATCTAAAAGTTTGATTTATTCAGTATTTACCTTGTAAGGCCTCTTTCTTGTCCTCTCAGCTGCCTTCTGGCTTTAGCTTTTCATCAACTCATGAAAATGAATCTAGACCGAGAAAGCATGAGTCTGAGGAAGCAGCAGAAGCCTCTTGATCTTTATTATTGGGCAGCCAGGATGGGTGGGGTGGAGAGTGGGGTGAGATATGGGAGCTGGGATGGGTCTCATTTAAGAGACTTTTGTGTGTGTGTGTATGTGTGTGTGTTAATTCCAAGGCAAAAGAAAGGAGAAGGAGTATCTTCCGGCTTCCAATTGCATCTTTCAGACACGGAATGAGCTTATCTCCAAGTTTAAAGAGGCAGTGCTCATATTTTAAACACTATGAAGTCTTTAAAATACCAACTCCCTAGCTTCTAGTGTCACTTTCCTCTTTAAAAATTGTTCCTTTCTTTGTCCTTGACAGAATTTGATACACCATAGTGGCATTTTAGGGATGCTATAGTTTACTAGTTTACATGATTTAATAGACTCTTACCTTATAGACTGTTGTTTTGTTAAGGACAGGATTGTGATTGGCACAATATCTGAAAAATTTTTATAAAGTGTAGAGAAATAAATAATAAAAATGATTCTCTCCTAAAGTATGTAAATATCATGCCAATTTCTTAGATACTTTATTCATTAAACTTGGCAATAGTTGCTATCCAATTTCTGAAACTGATACTGTATTTTATATATAATGAACAAAATTACAACACTCCTATTGTGCTACTTACTGGAGTTATTTATTGCTATGTGCTCTAAAACCTCCATTAAAACATGAATCTAAATATATGTTTAATTTCGGATACTTTTCTTCAGGGAGTGGTATAAAAGTCTGTTGTCAGACAAGATAAACCTTTAATCTGAACTTTGCTGGGTGCCTATATTCTTTCCATTTGAGGCATCTTGATATTTCTATATTTGTAATTATACATTTTACTCATATCTATTTTTGTGTTATATATCTATGAAATCCCATATTAACTATAATAGAAATATCTTTATCATTAGAAAAACAAATATATTCAACCTCCTTATCAATCTTTTGAGGAAGCATTCTCAAGTTTTCCTATGTTCTGGCTCTCCTTAATAGTATTTTATTACATGTTTGAACAAGTACCAAATCCCTGCAGTTATGTTCAAGACCGGATTTTTCTTTTTAATCAAAGTATTGATGTTCAAAGGATCTGCAAACATTATAATTAACTTTAGATCAAAAGCCATGCATCATGAGCGGGACAATTGTAATGTTATCACTTTTGGAGCTTGAAGGAACCATTTCCATGACATCAATATTGCTCTTCAAGGGAAATGAAGTAATTGTTTGGAAATCTAGGGTGCAGTAAAATGTACTTAAGGATGGAAAGCTGATTCAACTGGAGATTATATGTACAGGTTTTTCATTTCAAGGAAGCCGATAACCACAGATGCAGAATCCATGACTGGCACTAATTCATCTTTTAAGATCTAAGATAACTAAGAGTTCTGCCTATTGGTTTTAAAAGTTGAATCTGGGACAATGAAACCAAAGTGTTGCATATTAAGAAACTCCATCTTGAAATCCTCTCTCTCTCTCTCTCTCTCTCTCTCTCTCTCTCTCTCTCTCT
>JADRCD010224223.1:23665-38443 GCA_019843815.1 Montemys delectorum | reverse complement strand
ATCTATCTATCTATCTATCTATCTATCTATCTATCTATCTATCTATCCATCCATCCATATACACGTATGGGTGTTTGCCTGAATGTATGTCTGTGTACCACTTACATGCCTGATGTCCACAGAGCCCAAAAGAGTGTGTTGGATCTCTTGGGGCTAGAGTTATAGTTGTGAGCCGTCATGTGGGTGCTGGGAATTGAACCCAGGTCCTCTGCTGTTAAAGCCCAGCCACTTCTTCAGCCCTTCCATCTTATTTTTGGGGACAGATTATCTCATTGAAATTGGAGCTTTCTAGTTTGGCTAGCCTTCCCAGCCAGCAAACCCTTGGATCCACCTATCTTTGGCACAGAGTATTGGGGTTTTACAGACACATCTGATGCACTTGGATTTTACATGGGTGTTGGGCATTCAAACTCAAGACTG
This sequence comes from Montemys delectorum, assembly GCA_019843815.1. Taxonomy (NCBI): domain Eukaryota; kingdom Metazoa; phylum Chordata; class Mammalia; order Rodentia; family Muridae; genus Montemys; species Montemys delectorum. The sequence continues at coordinate 38,023 of JADRCD010224223.1, read as the reverse complement.
TCCCTCTTGCCAGCAAGTCCTTTAGCCATTGAACCATCTCACCAGCTTCAAATCCACTTTATCTACTATGTAGTACAATGTCTACTCAGCTACCAAGGACTGTTTCAAATTGAGGAACTGTAGCTTCATTAAGTCGTAACTGGCTGGGAGGCAGTGGTGATGCCTTTAATCCCAGCACTCAGAAGACAGAAGCAGGCAGATCTCTGAGTGAGTTCCAGTACAACCAGGGTTATACAGAGGGAAAAAGAAAAAACAAACAAACACCTTTGGGCTGAGGATGCAGCTAAATAGAGCACTAGTTGAGTGTGTATAAAATTCGAGGTTATCATTAGCATGGTGGTTCATGCTTGCAATCCCAGCATTATAGGAGGCAGAGGCAGGAGGCTGAGTTCAAGGTGATCCTTGGGCACACATATTGAGACTGACGCCAGCTGAGCCTTCATGAGACCCTCTTCTCCCTAGCACTCAAACAACTCTGATTCCCCAATCTCATGGAACTCATTAACCCAAATTCCTTTTTTTTTGTTTGTTTTTTTGTTTGTTTGTTTGTTTTTGTTTTTGTTTTTCAAGACAGGGTTTCTCTGTATAGCCGTGGCTGTCCTGAACTCACTCTGTAGACCAGGCTGGCCTTGAACTTAGAAATCTGCCTGCCTCTGCCTCCCAAGTGCTGGGATTAAAGGCGTGCACCACCACCACCTGGCCATAAACCCGAATTCTAAGGACACGGGAGACTGAACTTAGAGCCTGTGGTGATAGAATTGATGATGCTCAGGCATAAGACTCAGGAGTTCTTGACTTTACTTTTCTGTGTTGTTAACATTCATTCTTCCTGCATTTTTCTTTTTCTTTCTTTCTTTCTTTCTTTCTTTCTTTCTTTCTTTCTTTCTTTCTTTTTTTAAAAGATTTATTTATTATATGTAAGTACACTGTAGCTGTCTTCAGACACACCAGAAGAGGATGTCAGATCTCATTACAGGTGGTTGTGAGCCACCATGTGGTTGCTGGGATTAGAACTCTGGACCTTTGGAAGAGCAGTCAGTGCTCTTAATCCACTGAGCCATCTCGCCAGCCCCCTTCCTGCTATTTTCATACAAACTAGAGACAGGAAAGAACTGGGATCCAGGAGGGTAGGCAAGAGAATGCCCGGCACTCCCACTTACAGTTTCTGTTACCTATGGGCTTTTCTGTTTGATGGTAGGAAGTCAAACTGACTTAAAGAGAAGCATATGCTGCTGTCTCTTCTGCAACCTCCTGGGGCTGCTATAAGAAGAAACCACAAGGAGGAGGTAGCTGTGCATGTCCCTGGTGGCCCCTGGCTTTAGTCCAAAGGGCACTGGAAAGCCAAAGCAGTGCCAGCCACAGGGAGGGAGGGCACTTTCCCTGATCTGTGAGGGAGCATTTAAAGAACTTTATGAAGCACAGCCAGGATATAGGATGCTTCCCATTGTGAAGGGAAATGGAAGTCCACTTGTACTAAGTGCCTAATACAAGGCAACAATGTAGGTAACAGAGCAGGGGCCGGCCCTGCCCTTCAGACTCAGTAAAGGTCTCTCTTCCATTTCTGAAAAGGACCAAGCAATGTGGTTAAGTCCAGGTCTGGATCTGGGAGGCTTCACAGAGGCAGAGCTGAGTCACGAAGCTGAGTGTGCTCAGAGACGGGCAGGCCTGAGGAGTAGCAGTAGGGGAGACTGCGTGTACGACCCATGAGAATGGCTCTCAGACAACCAGTAGGAGTGCAGCCTTGGCTCTGTAGTCGACTGGGCAGACATCAGGATTTAGGGCACAGCCCTGTTCCACCTCTGTCCTGAATGAAGTGATACTCTTGTGAGTACTCTCCTACATCGACTGTGTCTAGACTAATGAGAGTGGCAAAGAACAGAAGCAAGGGGAACGAGGAGGCTGCTGTTGCCATCCAGGGAGGCATCCAGGAAGCTGCTGCTGTGGTCCAGGGAGGCAGCGCTGGCAGCTGGAGCTAGCATAGAGCAAAGGGGTATGTAGGGATAGTGTGTAAGATATCAGCAGTGGACTTTACAAAAATGGACGTGACTTGATAGAGCAGAGGCTATCCTGGGAATGGTGGCTTTAGACAGTCCAAGGATACCAGGTTTCCTTGAACCTTCCATTGAGATTCCACCAGATAGTATGTCATGTAATAATACCCTCTCTCTTGGACACATGATATGACTGAGCCAGACCGCTGTGATTCAGTGGTGCCAAAGCCAGATCGCTCTTGTTCTTTACAATGTCTGAAGAGCTCGCCTGTTTCTCTATTAGGGTTGGCAGTACACTCTGCTCCTACCTGAAGAATATGTGGAATCTGGGTCTCACCAACGTAAGAAACTCCAGCTCCTATCCCTAGGGATCATGGTTTTGGTCTGCCAGATATCATGAGGAACACAAATGTGTCCTTAGAAGCTACTCAAGAGGCAAGTGGAGACTGTACAGGCTGGCCATTAAACAAATGCCCAGATCCAGATGAGGGAACCATCAGGGGCACCAGGATTCTGATGGCACTGGTCAGTCACTTGCTTTGGCTTCTGAAGTGGTTGAAGTTGGCCTTCTAGTTCTGCTTCAGGTATTTAACAAAGTCAACACTTGCTGTCCTGGTCCCTGCTGCCTTAACTGCCTTTTCTGGTCCCCTTTCTGAGAGCGCTTCCCCTGCCCCTCTGAGGGTGGAATCCAGGGCACCATGCATGTTACACAGATGTTCTACCACTGACCACTATCCTCAGCTTAGGTTTGTTATTTTTATAACTTCCTGTGGTGTGGACAAAACGGAGGGCCTCATATTAGCCAAGTGAGCACTCTATCATTGGGCTACACCCCTACACTGCTTCTTTCTCTTCTAATTGATGCCATTTTGCTTTATATTGAAACAGGGTCTCACATGATACTGGGGCTGGCCTATACTTCGCTAAGTAGCTCAGGCTGGCCCCAAGTGCTGACATAATGGGCATGAGCTGCTACACCCGAGTAATACATTGGCTCTTGCCAGTTACCAGCAGGTCTCTGAGCTCCACACTGTGAGGCAGCTAAGTGCCGCTTTCCATCAGTTGCACAATGAAGAGTCCATCAGTACGCCACAGAATCATTCTGCTTCACCATCTGGAACTGGCAACAGCCATTTCAGCCTTTGAACTCGATGGTTTTTGTGCCGTGTTACATGGGTTCTGATAAACTGTGTGCACCATGGTCCCCCATTCATCTGTGAGATGTCAATGATTTCAACACAGGAAACAGGATTCATAAAAGACTCTTTTCTCGGTCGTCCACATTCTAGGACAGAGGTAGTATCTTGATAGGCAGGGACACATCAAGTCCTCCTTCTAGATATGTACCAATGTCTCTCAGTCACTCACACTCACCTTGTGTTGCTAAGGATGGAGAGTTAGCCCATCACTAGGGTGATGGTGGATAGGGGCCAGGAGTATAGCTCGGTGCCTGGCAGGTACGAGGCCTAGAGCTCCAGTCCCAGCCGGCAGCCTGTGCTTTTCCTGTTGTATCCTAATTGCAGACTCTGTGGCCTTGTCCCTACTTTAAAGTCTTATCCATAGAGTTCCATTTGGTCACCTGAACAGTGGTCACTGGTGTAGAACATATAGTTAGACATTATTGGACATTTAACACCTGATGTTTGTGGTATCCTCAGAAAAAAATGTTTACTGTCCTGTGGTGTTTTTTTTTCCTCATGTAACAGAAGATTTATTTCTAGATTATTTTTATAAAGCAACAATAAGCATTGTCCCTTAATAACCTCCCCTCTTAGGTTTTTATTAATTTATCATAGTACCCTACTATATGATATAGCTATTTGCCTCTCTCTAGAAATGTATATCTAAGTATTTTACAAAAGTACACTTTATTTGAGTAAAATTCTCCAAGAATGAATCAATAAGAAATAAAGTTCTTGGTTTTATTGTTTGAAACAGGGTCTCTCTACATAGCTCTTGCTGTCCTGGAATTTGTTATGTAGACCAGGCTTGCCTTGAACTCATAGAGATCCACCAGCATCTGGAACTAAAGACATGCACCACTAAGGCTAGCAGAAAGAAATTTCTTTCCATTGCATTTATACAACCATTTCTTGACACATTATAATAGATATTTATGGGCCTGACACTTTCTAATAGCTATAAATGGTTCTGGGAGTTGGTATTTGAGCTTTCAAAATTGTACCGCCCCTTTGGCTTAATGAAGAGGCATCTGCCTTTGGTAAACTAAGGTTCCTCTAGCCAGTCCTCCCGGGAGGCTCCCTTCTCAGAAGCCCCAGGCACAACTGGAGAAGGAAACCAACATCCAACCTGAACCCCAAATCAATACAGAAAATCTCTCACTGAACCTCAAATCAATACAGAAAATCTCTCACTGAATCCTCAAAACTATTGCAGAAACTCACTCACTGAATCCCCAAACCAATGTGGAAAATCACTCAGTGAACCCCAAATCAATGTGGAAAATCACTCACTGAATCCCCAAAACCATTGCAGAAACTCACTCACTGAATCCCCAAACCAATGCGGAAAATCACTCAGTGAACCCCAAGCCAATGTGGAAAATCACTCAGTGAACCCCATATCAATACAGAAACTCACTTTTGTTTTCTTTAGTTTGAAACAAAGGACAGTGTGAAAGGACTGAGCCAAGAGCCATGCCCTGAAGCATGTTAGAACAGGACCCAGTATGGTCTTCAGGTAGCTCAGTCAACCCAAACGGAAACTCAACCATATGTCAGTCTTGACCCTGGCTGATGAATTTGCTGTTATAATGCCAGTTTCTAGTGTGCTGATGGAAGCAGACTCTGGTAGGAGCATTTATATCTCAGGGTGCTTTACACTTACAGTTTTGGGGTAGGCACCAGACTTAAGTGTGAGTCTAGAGTTTTCAAATATTAACTAAATAATCTATTACTGAGCTATAACCCCAACCCTTATTTGAGGCAATGTTTCACTAAATTGCCTGGGCAAGTCTTGAACTAGCAATCCTCCTGCCTCAGCCCTCTAAGGTAGCTGGGTTGGTGGTGGGTCAAGTGCTATCTGCTCAGGCTGATAACTGTTTTCATGGGAAATGAACAAGTGTCAGGGAGTTCAATGAAACCTATGCTGTATTTGCAGCCACCCCATCAAGAAGATCACAAAACATGGAGAAAAGCTTTTATCAAAAATGATTATCCAGATCAACAAAGAAGATGGCAGAGTGTCAGGAGCAACCCAATCCCCTTGGAGGAGCCCAGAAGATCAAGAGAGGATCCCAGACATTGGATACCGAGTTATTTACACTTTTGGAGCTTGGTTTTCCTTCATTCAGACTGTGACTGTAACCCCGTTCTTCTTGAAGGAAGGAAAAGTATTTAACTTAGTTATGACTTTACAGAAACCCTCAACTGCGAGACTTTAAACTTTTTTTTCCTTTTCAAGACAGGGTTTCTTTGTGTGTGTGTGTGTGTGTGTGTGTGTGTGTGTGTGTGTGTGTGTGTATGTGTGTGTATGTGTGTGTTGGAACCTGCTCTGTAGACCAGGCCGGCCGCAAACTCAGAGAGATCCACCTGCTTCTGCCTCTTATGTGCCTGGGATTAAAGGTATCTCACCATCTCATGAGACTTTAAACTTTAAAAAGATATTTTGGGGTTTTACAGAGAATTTGGACTAAATATTTTTTTAAAAGACTAAAGTTTTAAGTGTTTACAGTTTTACATACTGTGGGGCTTTTAAACTTTGGAATGTCTATACTGTAATACGGATATTCATGTGATCTTGGGGATGAACAGAAAAAGGAAAGGTTATGGCCTAACGGTGACACATTTGTGTGTCAAGCTGGCAAGGGTCCAGTCATCCTCTCTGATCCTGTCCCTCTCCAGCCCCACACAGAGAGGCCCCCTCTGAAGTCATGCTTCCTGGGAGGAATGCAGTGCTATGAAATCCCAGTCAGGAAGAACTTGCTACTGAGAAGAAATGGAAAAATCGAATAATCCACACATAGCCCAGGGAAGTCTGTAGCAAGCTCCTCTGATGCTAGAGCCCATTCATTTTTTAAAAATCGTTTATTCCCTCTTTAAAATTACTTGTGGCCCCATTCCTCTCCCCACTATTTAAGACTCAATCATGTGGCTGGTCCTTCCTCCCTCCTTTACCCTGTCATTTTCAAGATGGAAGCACACACTATGTACCAGGCTTACTCTGAATTCATTGTAAAGCCAGGCAGACTTCAGCCTTGGAGTCTTCCTGTCTCTGCCTCACAGGAGACTGTAAGGAGACTTACAGGACTCTGCCTATGTCCTGTTTCTTGTTTGTTTGAATACTGATTTTTACTTTGTGTGTATTGATGCTTCATCTGCATATACTGTCTGTGCACCACATGTGCCTGGTGGCCACAGAGGCCAGAAGAATGTATGAGATCCCCTGGAACTGAATTAAAGACTCGCTGTGAGGTGCCATGTGGGCACTGTGAGCGAAACCCAAGCCCTCTGCAAGAGTATTTTTGATTACTAAACCATCTTTCTAGCACTTAGTTAAACTCATCCTATCACTACATTATCAGGCTGGCTTAAAGTCTTAGACTCAAGTAATCACCCTGCCTCAGTCTCCCAAGGAACTTGGTCTGTGATTTGACTCACTTTTGCCTGTCTTTTTGAGTTTCATCCTAAGTGGCTCCAGTGCTCATTGGGAACTCTGTACACCTTTCCTCCTGTTTATCTAATGTTAGCACGCTTCAACTAACCTCTTACTGAATCAGAAGGCAATCTGAATTTCCCTGCAATGTCACAAACAATGCATTAATAAATGAGGGGTCTGGGTATGCACTGCTGAGACTGCAACTGTTGGTCTACAGAGGCCCTGCCGAGGTGCCTGTGCTGCTAGTTAGCTGTGCCGGACAAAGCTGCTGCAGAGAGCTAGCCCAACACGGAGGAGCTGGGCTATCACTGCTCTAGCAGACTGGCAGGCAGAATTCCTTACCGGGAATTGAACAGGTCTGTGTGACTTAAATTTCCAAAAGCTCTTTGGTTTAGTCTGACCCATCAGGTCTTCCTGGGAGTTCTATGTGGAGAACTGCAGCTCAGTTCCCCAACAAAGACTGTTGGACCCACCTTTCTGCCAGCTTCCCTAGAGCTAAAGTTAGCTTTGCAGCTTAGCACCTGCTAGGTGAGACCAAAATGAATGTTTATCAGCTCACTCTTGAGATGGAAGCCCTGTAAGCAAGTAGGGGAGACCCTCACTTCTGGGTGCAGCATTTGGCCACTGACGGGCAGTAAGAGGCGGAGGTTAATTCCGAGGGGCCTGGGATGGACCAGAGAGCCTAAGAGCTCAATAAACTATATATCCTGTAGCTTTTAGGCCAATATACCTTTTCCAGGCTACATGGCTGTATCTGTGGTCATCAAAGACAACGCTTGGGCTTGCCGAGACTTTCCTGTAACTGCTAGAGATGAGGCCCAAGCAGAGATGGGCAGTTCTAATGGGTGAGGACCAGAGGAATAGTTTAACACAGCTTACAAAAAGGAGCTGAAACTTCTACCACAGGTAAGAAACCATACTCCTAGCCTCCTGCAGTCAACAGTAGGAACTTGAGGAAGGCAGAAGTGGAAGGCAGGATCCTGATGGAAGCACAGAAAGAAATACATTACTTGAGAACCATCCTTTGGCAGCCAAGCTATACCTGTGGGGTATGTACTTTGGTGTTTGGGCTGTTTGCCTGTTCACCTGGAGAGTGAAAAAACAAACAAACAAACAAACAAAAAAACCAGACAAGACAAAGCAAAACAAAAAGCCAAGCAAAACACTGGTCAGGTTCATGTTTCCATGGCCTGTGGAAAGGAACTGCACCCATTACTAGATCAAAGTGCAAGCCCTCGATAGAGACGTCCATGGAAGATCCTTGAAGCAGCACATCTTCAGGTGCTTCATGTCAAAGTGGGAATCACGAGGACCTTCATGAGCTCAAGAAGGAACTGAGAGAGTCATGTTAGCCTCTGTTCCCACTTAAGAATGGGAACGGCGCCAAGATGACCCAAAGAAAAAGCGCAGGGCACTCTCTACCCTGAGGGCTCAGAGGGGTAGGGCTGGCTGGCCCTGCCCAGAGGGAGAAAGTGGGTTGAGTTGAGGACTGCTATGTTATCCAGCCCTTGCCTAGCTCCTTTCGTCTTTTAGGGCTGTGGCAGAGTGGAGCCCAGGAGTCATAGCTGTACATCTGATCGACGACTGCACCCGTGCAGGGGGAACCTGCAGAGGAGAATAAGCTAAGGGGCAAGTGGCTTTCCAGAAGTGCAAACTGCTCATGATGAAGAGGCGGGAGGAGAAAAACCTGCAGCTGAATAAATGCCTCACACTTATTTCTTGTTATTACAATAGTCATTTCACTTTGACAGTTCTGGAATTTCCCAGGAGCTGTTACCTTGTCTTCAGGTTCAAAGTCTTCACGTTTCACTGGAGGTTCCCACCCTGGAAATGTGTCCTGGCTCTCACATCCTCCACAGTGTAGGGACATGCTTCCCTATGGAGAAAAGCAGAGAACAGGAAACCCAGGAAAGGAAACAGAAGGGGCAAGCACCGTAGTCCACACCTGGCACTCGTTCTTGCTGGGTTCTGCTCCACAATGGAAGTAGCTTCTTCACTTGAAGCCATCGCTTCGGCAGGAACTTGGATGCCAGGACTGAGGCTGCTCTCAGCACATGGTGCACACGTTTCAAACAAACTGACCGAGAAACAAGTGTATATCAATCTGTGGAACACCCAGGAGTTTAACGGCTCACTAGCAAATGTCAAGAATGGCCCGTGTGTTATTCCTCATAGGTGACTGATTACAAATAGGTCATTACTAAACAAGAGTCAGGGGCTGGGAGCCCGGCATGGTACGTACCTTCAATCCCAGCAATTTGAGAGGCAGAGGCAAACGGATCTTTATACATGAGGCAGTCTGATCCACAGAGCTAGTTTTATGCCAGCTGGAGCTGTGTGGAGAGACCTTGTCTTAAAACAGAGAAGAGTATGAAAATTCAGGGATAAATGAAGACTATTCACTACTGTGCCCCAGAAATCCTCGATTCTATTTCAGGATTGGTTTTCTGTCTATAGAGTCCAGGAATCATTTTAACCTATTCAATGTTCCAACTTTGTCATTTTAGAAAGGGAGGTGGCGGCACACGCCTTTGATCCCATCACTTGGGAGGCAGATCTCTGTGAGTGTGAGGCTAGCCTGGCCTACAGAGTGAGTTCCAGGACAGCCAGGGCTATACAAAGAAATCCTGTCTCAAAAAAAAAAAAATAAAAAAAAAAAAAAAAAGAAGAAGCAAAGTGCTGTGTGTGTGCGTGTGCGTGTGCGTGTGCATGTGTGTAGGTGAAGGGTACTCCCTTCATAATGAAGTCAGGGCATCTTGTTCTGGTTAGTATCTCTGCATCCTTGGGAAACTGTATCTCTAAGAGGCACGCATTTCCTCTTTCACACTGAGTTTTGGAGACTACGAGACTAAAATTTATCTCCTCCTTTTCTAGGAGAAGATAACTGAAACTAATAAAGAGAACATGTCCATCATAAAGTGAGTTTATAGAAAGTTTCCAAGTTTTTTTTCCCCAAGATGTTAAAAATACATCAGGCGGTCTGAAGAGCTGGCTCAACGGTCAAGAGCACCTTTTGCTCTCGCAGAGGAAACAGGTGTGGCTCCGAGTACTCACAGGTGGGTCACATAACTGTCCATCACCTCCAGTTCCAGGGCATCAAACATCTACTTCTGACCTCTGTAGGCACCAGGCACCCACATGGTTTACACACATACATGCAGGCAAAATACTCCCACATATAAAGTAAATTAAATCTTCAAAAAGAACAAATTATTCTGGGAAAACCTGACTTGACTGAATTGTCCCAAAGACAACAAGTAGAAGGACATGGCTCCTTCCAACAGACACAGGCAGGGCCTGAGTGTTAGGAATGCTAGGGGATGGGCTGGGGGTTGGGGAGAGACAGGCCTGATTCTGGCTAGTGGCCCTCACTACCTGGGTTAAGTGAAAATATCATGAAAATTCCCTAGTGCTCAGTAACACTCCTAAGAAGACAAGACAGACTTGATTCTATGCAAGGTAGCTGGTCATCTTTTGATTATGTAAAACATAGATGTATTGTCCCATAATGAATTTAGAACAACTCGTAATTAGGTTGTGCTAGAGTTGCTACATGATTGCCTTCTTCTGGCTCCTCAAGCCTGAATGGGTGCTGCAGCCGTTCTGGAAACAGACACTTAGACATATGCTTCCAGTGGTGGTTTTCCACCTCCATGGCTAAGAAACAAGGATGCTTGCAAGCACTCAGTAGTATCAGTCAACAGCTACACTGGTGCCATTTTAAGCAAAATGGCTTTAAGCTGGGCTTAATTATGTTTCCCACAAACTAAAGTACCAACATATTTAGCACTTTATATCTTTTAGGTACTATACAGGCGCATTCATTTTTTTTCTTCTATGATGTAACTAAACATTTATTAGAAAAAAATTAATAAGAGCACAAAATTAGGTCATGCAATCTGGAAAAGTCGGTGTCATCCCAGATGACATGCATTATTAATTGGATTCTTTTTCAAAAAGATGAAGACCCAAAAAAAGTCAAAACAATTCACCAAGTGGGCAATGAGATGAAAATGATAGGGACATTTTGAGTGTTCCCAGTGATGGTGGCATTTCTCAGGCGACCCTTCTAGGAACTGGAAGGTTCATGTCACTAGAGAGAAGGGATTTCCTCTCAAAGGACCCAAGACTGATAATTCAAACTTGGCACACATGCAGTTGATATTTTTTGATCTGCAAAATTTTATTAAGCAATAACTGGACAAATCTTACAATTTCAAATCATCAAGAAAAAAATGAGATTAACCCATTTCAATTTTAAAGGCAAAATAATTTGGACAAATTACATCATTTTGAATGCAAACCATTAATCCCTTCTAGAATACTTCCTGGACAATCTAGTATACAAAATACATACAAAGATAGGCAAATAAGGGAGAGCTCACTGAGATGCAATGGTGACTCTCAACAGATCTTGTCTGGAAGGTTAAAGCAAAACGCTGAATTTTAAAAGGAAATTAAAAACCCAACACTGGAGGAACCGATGTGTGCGAAATAGTGCACGACGTTCCCAAAGTGTGGACAAGAACATGCTGGTGGTCTTGTTTGGTCTGTGACCTATCCCCACATTGCACATTTATGGGGATAAAAAGATGACAGAGAAGGAGAAAGACAGATGCCAGCAGTAGCGATAGTAGTAAACTTGGAAATTATGCCCAAATTTACAGTCCTAGAATAATGCATTTATAAACAAATGCAAACAATACACCTTTGGTAAATAATACAGTGCCTTTTTCACTCAAATGTATAACCCATGCTTTTCTACAACACGAGAAAAAAATATCTACAATAAACTAGATCTTAACATCCTACCCTTCCCCTTAAAATTGACTTGTAAACAGAAAATACAGAGTCACAAGAGAACTAACTGCACAAAGTTGAAGAAAATGGAAGCAAAGTAAGCCACAATCCTCCAGAGTTTATCAGCCAGAGATAAGGAGATACACAGTGGTGTAGACTTCTGAACTGTATGCTACCATAAACTCCCAGGAACTTAAATGACAGTTCAAACCCAGCTAATGTTGTCAACCTGTCCACAGGTCACACACAGGACAGCAAGGGTCCCCTTTAGTGTAGCACACCAAAGGTGGCAAGCCTTTACTAACACTCTTCTTTCTGAATCCAAGCCCAGTTTTACACCCACATAGTGCCTTGTTTTACTTGAGGATGCCCACTGAGTAGAACACACTCACTGGGGACTTCCACTGTACTTGGATTTGATGCTTCCATAATTTTATTAGAATAAACATTCTAAACGCATTTAGGAGTAAACTTGCTGGTTTCTGCTCAGGAGACAGTAGATAACTTACAGACTCATGAAAACTTTTTCTATACAGTACCACATTTTGAAACATAATCTCACCCTTGTGAAGGGGAAAATGAGCTGCTGAATTCTGAGCTCTCAGGCAACTGGAGCGAGAATGTAGTGTTTAAGCTTGTCTAGGCATGACTTTTCATTTAAGAGATGGACAAAAGGAGGGGCTTGTCCAACATCATCCTCTATCCCTGTGGCAGGACAATTCGACCTTGAGCCCCTAACCTTTGATGACAAAATGAACATTACAGAAGGCAGATCTATGGATGAAAAGTACCAACATGCAAAAGCTTTTGCTTTGTATGTCCATTAGAGCTGAGTATTTAGCTGTGGTGGTTTCAGTTTTTCTCAGGCTATACATTCAAATGGGTATATTCACCCACAACTTTTGTTTTGATGATACTAGAGCCAAATAAATCTAACACTAGTTTTCATGTTGGTTAATATACTCTTTTCCTACAAGTCTCTATGTAGTTGACTGTTTTTAATTTAGGTATCCAATGAGACATTGGGACTTTCACAAATTGCTATTAATAACCATGAAGTACCTAGAATTCTATACTTCAAGTCTTAATTTGAGGAGAATTTAATCAAGTGATGTTGACTGGAAGAAGCCACTACCTTAAATGATATGACATCACAAGCTGCAGCCAGCGGCCTACTGCCCACGTAGAACCTAAGACTCGCTCTTCCGCCTGGGGGAGGTGGCTAGTGAGTGGCAGGTGTGCCTGCAGCTTACATGTCAAGCACCTTCAAGGCCAGAAGCTGGCATCTCCATGGACAGAAAATATCTTTTAGGGATTTCCTCCATATTTGTTCTTATTTAGCAAAGTTGTAAGTATAACTTTTACATTTTTGAAAAGGCCAGTTTTAACTAAAAGAACAAACCCAAACCTAAAACCTGAAGATTATTTACTATAGGACTCTTTTGAAACTCTTATCTCAGATATCTTCCTTGTGTCTTATCACATTTTATTTTTAACTAACAATTTCACAATAAGAAATACTATCTTAGGATATGCTATCTCAAAGAAATAGCCGATTTGCATATAATCAATACTAAAAAAAAAAAGTGAATTTTTTTTTAGGGAATTAATAAGATTTTCTCAAAAATGCTCAAGAAAGTTACAAAGCCCCCAACCTCCCCCCCAATGTAACTTCTGTCATATTCTCTTTATTTTTTGGAGCAAAATATATTGCCACCAAACAAGTCATTACAAAGGTACTACTTTTCTAAATAAATAATAAATGGGCATAAATCACCAATACATAGGAACAAAACAGTTCCCTAGAATACTATAAAGAGCAAGATAAAGAACTCTCTCTTAGACAACAAAACAAAGAAAATTGCATTTAAATTATTCCATAAACAGAGAGGCTACAACAGTATTGCACAACTAATGATAAGCACTGAACACCTTACAAGCTACAAGAACTTACGTAAACACAGTAACTCTGAATATTCTGTTCAACTTGTTCTGGGACAACTGACCCACCTAAGAATCAGCTCCCGTATTTTAAATTATAAAATGGAAAAATCCAGTATCAGCTGGGAGATGTTCTTGTCCATATTTCTTTGGAATCTAGAAAAAAATGATGAGTAATTTAATTTTGCTCAGCTAAAGGAATCAGACAGTTTCTTTTCTAATTCTTAAGCCAAACACAAGAAGAAGGAGGAGGAGGAGGAGGAGGAGGAGGAGGAGGAGGAGGAGGAGGAGGAGGAGGAGGAGGAGGAGGAGGAGGAGGAGGAAACCGGAACAATGTTTAAGCTGAAAAGAATTTCCTTAGCATCTTCCACTTGTCAGCTTTCAAATAATACCCAACTGAAAAGTCAAAGCGCTTGTGCTCTGGGAATAAGCACCACAGGCGCCAGCAGCAGCAAGAGCTGGGTCTCACTACCAGTTTGGGTATTTGCCTGGGTGTGTTCCCACAAGAAGAAATTGCCCAAAGATGCTACAGGAAGAATGAATAAAGCACAGACAGTCTTAACAAGGCTTTCCCGTGGCTCATCTTTTAGCACAGTCTATGCACCCAACAACAGTTTTTTTTTACCCTTATAGCATATTGTGGAGTTCTCCCCAAAGATCTGACCATGATCCAATCTTTTAATATCCTGAGAAATGCATACATATTTTTGATTACACTTATAATTGTTGGAAAGCATTCAAATCAATTGTATTTTAATGTGGACAAGGGAAGGAAAGGTGTGTAGGTGCAAATCAAGTCTCATTCACGTTTTAGAAAAGACAGAGCAATAGGATCTAAAGAGAAAGATGTCTACAGTAAAATGTTCCAGATTAAAACAAAGCAGTAAGGATAACAAAGGCTGTTTCTTGACAAGTGGAGGGGGGTACCTGGTGACTGAGCAGTTTAAAGACTATGATGTAAGCCCTGCTCTACCCCAGCCTGGATCAGCCCACTGACTAAAGTCTCTTA
>JADRCD010224223.1:0-18665 GCA_019843815.1 Montemys delectorum | reverse complement strand
TGTCAAATGTCTCTGCTTCCCTGGTGACTTTCTGGAATATCACAACCCCCTTCCCTCTCTGCTCCTCCTTGTCCTGTTCAACCTGTGGCCTTGCCACTTCCTGTGTCCACAAAACATGAGATTACTGCACCGCAGCATAGGATTCACACCCATTTCCTTGTGGTCTTTCTCCCTTTTTTGAAAGACACATGGTAACAGTTACTTCCATGTCTCTCAATAGTCTTGATTTCACTAAGAATAAAGGTTGGTAAGCTTTCTGTAAGTGCTATTAAACATTTTAGGCCTTGTAATTCACATGCTGTGCAGAAGCACTCAATTTCACTCATGTCAGATGAAAATACGTGTAGAATTATTAGGCAGAACTGGATATCAATAATACTTTTATTTACAACAGGAAAGGGGCTACATGGATGTATTGGCCAGTTTGCCAATTCTTGGCTTAGAAACTGCCAGGCACACAGCAGGCAGCAAAAATATTTGATGAGTTAAGTGAAAATGAAATTTAAAATGGATAGGCCTCCTAGGATGGAGGTGAAGTGAGGTGGCAGGGTTACAGAGGCCACTGTGCTGTGACAAGCACTGTCTTGCCATCTGTGGTTTTCATCAGTATCAAAGAGCCTTGCCTTCTATTAGAGACCTGGAGGATGACTTAACAATACACAAAGAGATAAGCAAATAATACCTAGGTAATGAAAATATTGAGGAAAACCTCATAACAGATAAAGAGTTATGAGTCACTCAGTGTGGAGGTTTGAAAGGTCTGACCTCCCCTCTCCTCAGACTCACATTTTGAATGCTCGGCACAGGGAGTGTCACTATTAGGAGGTACAGCCAGAGACTCGTGTGTGTGAATGCCTGGCACAGGGAGTGTCACTATTAGCAGGTACAGCCTTATTGGAGGAAGTGCATCACTGTGGGGGCAGGATTTATGGTCTCCTGTGCTCAAGCCAAGCCCAGTGTGGCACATAGTCTCTTTCTGCCTGCAGATCAAGACGTAGAACTCTCCTGCTTCAGTACCATGTCTGCCTGTGTGATACCATGCTTTCTGCTAGGGTAATGGACTAAACCTCTGAAACTGTAAGCCAGCTTCAATGAAATGTTTTCCTTTTGTAAGAGTTGCAACAGTCACGGTGTCTCTTCACAGCAGTAACACCCTGACTAAGACACTCAGTGACACAATGCAGTCACCAATACCTAGTGCTTAAACTGGGAAAGTAGGGGTAGCTCTCATGTGTGCTAATGAAGTAGGGGAGGCAGGGTTGACAAACATAACATTCTCTCGTAGCTGGTAATACACAGCTAGGAAGGAGTACTGTATATACTATAGTCAGTCTGTCCAAATTGCATTTGTCTTGGGGCCAAGGTGGTGGGAAACAAAGCCACGAGAAAGTAGGAAAGAGGTAACGTAAGCCTGCCAACTCCCGAGGGAAGTAGACAGCACAACCCACTAGAGTTACTCAGGAGGAAGGCAACACACGATGGCTAAAGTAGAAGTATCAATAAATAAAAATATATGGTTTTGCAAATATAATGAGCTGCCAGAGAATATCAGACTCTAGGAGGTACCTGCAACCAAAAGCAGGTGGTGAGGGAATGCGTGGGGACTGTGCTCTCCCTTTCTAACCATCTGCCTAATGTTTTCACACATCCCTTGGTAAAGCACTTGAGGAGGCCTTTTAAAATGCTTGTTCCCAGAGTTTAAGGCACTGGCCCTACTTGCTCAGTGGCCACAGTGCCACAGTCTCCTTACCTGCCGTCCTTCCAACTCGATCTGGAAGTTCTTAGCAGACTCCTGGGTCACCCTTCCTCCAAAGTCCAGCTGGTACACCTGTGTGGCTTCATTCCACAGAGGCTGTTTGTTGGCCATGACGTACACAAAGCCCTGACTGCCCAGCCGCCCGTCTTCCTTCTCACTGGCTTTTCGGCACTTGAATTCCTCCAGCTCGCTGGCTGTCCGAAGGCTCCTCTTGCTTTTCCATCCCTTCTTGCTGCCCTGGCTTTGGTTCATCAGCTCATCCCCACTGATGAACAGCTCGGGCTCACTCTCTGAGCTGTCCTGGAACTCGTTTGTCTTGTTCAACTTCTTTGACTTCAGTTGGTCTTTCTGACTTTTGACTTTCTTCTTCTCTCTCCCTAGGCGGGGGCTGGAGATAAGAGAATTAAAGTCACTCAAAGTCCTAGCATCCTTTTTCACTTTGCCCTCAGCGATGGCCTGAACACTTCCTTCCTCTGCTCGGCTGTCCAGGCGCTTCCGGTTCTTCTTTCCAAATTTTTCTGTTCTCTGGGGTACAGGGCTTTCTGTCAGAGAGAGGACTTCTTGGAAATTGTCTGCAGTCTCTACCATCACCTCTGTGCCCATGTGGCTCTGGAGCTCGGCAGATGGAGGGGACACAAGAGGCTTCTCCACCACTAAGTGGGGTTTGGGGGGGAGAGTGCCCTGGGTATTCTGCATGGGTGGGCAGGTGCTGTAGGAGTTCCAAGGGTGCAAGGCGATTGGCGGCAGCTGTAAACTGGAGCATGTGCTGCTTCCCGGGTATGTGGGGGGCAAGGTGCAGTAGGAAAGGCTGGGTGGGTATGCTGGCTGAAGTACGACAGCAGACTCCTGTTGTGCAAACTGTGCCGGGGACAGGGCATCCTTAGGGGAGCATGGAGCTTGTACTCCAGGCAAAGAAGGATTGTTATAGCTACCTGGATATGGCACTCCCATCCCATAGCCTGTCTGGAAGGTGGCAGTAGGGCTGGACGGAGACTTGGGAGACACAAAGGGCACTCGAGCCACATCCAGGTGCTGGCCTTGCCCTAGCATGAGGGGGGACAGTTTTAAGGGGTTGGGCACTGTAGGTTGTGCTGTCCTTTCCTGGGGTACCCAAACATCCTCACCCAGCATGGGGTCCCACTGGTAAGGGGGAGGTCGCTTCATTGTGACAGCAGCTTCAGGAAGTGGGGGATGCCTCAGAGGCTTCTCCAGCTGACAGTGCTGAGAGAGGGCCTCATCCTCTGTGAAGGCTGAGTTGACATAGTCAGTACGATCACGGGAGGTGTCAGGAGGGCTTAGAAGATTGTAGGAGGACTGGGAGGCCAGTGGGGAGGTGCTGATAGCATGGGCCAGGGCTGCACCTGACTGGGAGCTGGGGCCCGCTCCACTGCACTGGCTGCAGGTGTATAGGGCAGGTGGAGGCCTTGCTGGGAGCTGTGCTGCTGCCCCACCAGCGCCCCCCTTAGGCTTGGCTGGGGGCTGCAGTGGAGCACGGGAGCTGTCAGTCAGCTGGGCCATCTTTAGTGCAACCTCTCGGTTGTTCCTTCGTAGGGTGGCATGGATGAGACTGTTGTCCAGCCTTTGAGTAGCACTCCGCCCCTGGGTCAGTTGGCTAGCGATTTCAGGGTATGGAGGTGGGTCCCCTGTAGGAATGGAGTATCGAGGGACAGTTAGTCGGTTCAGAGTGGCACTGGTGCAGGGTTGGGGGACCTTCTTCTCAGTGGCTGTGAGTCTCAAGGTAGCAGAACTGCCTGGGCCGGGAAGAGTGTAGGTGTTCTGGGAACAGAGCATCCGAGTGCGAGGCCGGCACACCTCTTCCACGTTGCCACTGCTGTCAAAGGTGGTAATCCTCTCATAGCCTAGTGGAGGCTGGTAATGTGCTGCTGTAGGGCACAGTGAGAAGTCACCTTTCTTCAAACACACATCCACTGGGGGCTGTGGTGGTGGCAGAGGGGGTGGGGGTGCAGCCGTGGTGGGGGCAGCAGGGATAGTTCCTGGGTACGGGGGTGGGGGATTCATCTTCGCCACCTGGCCCTCCTGTGGGGCACTGAAAACCACCGCATCCCCCTCGGCAGCCAGCTGAGGTACTGGCCGCAGGGCCTTGGCTGACTTCTGCAGGTGCTCATGGTCCCGATCTCCATGGTCCACCCCAGACAGTTGCATAGGCGCCTGTGATGGTGGTGGTGGCGGTGGTGGCAAAGGCAATTGAGGAGGATTCTGAATGATGCGGCCCATTTCTACACCTCCAAAAATCACCTGTCCGGGATTAGAGTACCGACTGGAGACTGGGTACTGGGTAGCAGCATCACCTGCATGCTCTACGGACCCAACAGCTGTTGTCTGATTAGTCAAGACATCCAACTGCACATTCTGATTGGCCAGCAGGGACTGTACTAGCCCTATGCTCTGTGTGGGAGACAGAGCTTGAGCAGAGCTGTGGATTGGTGCAATAGGGATGTTCACTGTACAAGGTGGGTTGTTTTCAGGGACACCTGATGCTCCTGTAACTGTAAAACAAACAAACAAAAAAGAATTGGTTGTAAAACAGTGTCATAGAACTATGTTAGAATAAGACGCATACTTAAATATATCTGATCTTTTCCACTAAGACTGAGATGTGTTTGCTTGGAGATAATGAGGCCGTTCACGAAGCTTCTCTAACATTTCTGGAAGAACACAGCCAACTGAGGAGTGTGCAGCATGGCCTGCCTGATGAACGTATGGTGTAAGGTATTGCCAAAACATCTCAATGAACATGTTTGAACCTTCTGAATTTGGTACCACGTGCTTGCATGATACCATTACACATAAATGTCTACAGAACTCTTTAGTGGTTTTGTTCATACAACACCTATATAAAATAAAGTGGAACCCCCTCACCCCAAAAAAAGGAATCCCTAGAATTGGGCACATTAGCTGAATGCCCTTTGCCTATTTACTGCTTTTTAGCATTTCAAACATCATGTAAGGTACAGTAAAAGCATGTAGCTATTCCATTTACTATCCAGTGGTCACTTCACAGAGCATGAACGTCAGCCATGACGTGCAGGCAGGTGCTCAGAGCCACAGTCTGGGCTCTGTTGGCAGTGGTGCTGACTCTAGCTTTGCTCTCTTAGCCTACTATGTGGCTGTGGCTCTTCCTCAGAGCACACTGTCACAAGCCCAGAGGCCTGAAACTTGGTGTTAAATGCTACATAGCAACAAACAGGACCTAACAGGCTTATTCTATAGGTTGGCTGACTTCACCCAAACAGCAGAATGCAGCCAACAAGTTACCACAAGTTAAGCCTGGCCTTGGGCCTGTTAACCATCTCTTTGCTGGGACCTCCCTGAGACAGTTCACCCTCTGGCTGTAGGAGTCTGGTCTCACCTCAGGCTTTCTATTACTGGGATGCTCATCTCTCTTTGAGATAGTCTTTGGTGCCCAGGGAGCAATGACTTCAGGTATCTCCCTCACCAACGGAGGGCCTCTGTGGATTCACAATCCCTGACTGTGAGCCCCAAGACACACACGCACACACACAAACACACAGTGACAACCAGTCACTGCAGCAACTCAACCGTGGAGAAGGAGAAAACTCTAATCACTGCATCCAGGACAGGAAAGAGATTGTTAAGGGAAAGTATGAGCCACATCCAAACCAGAGACTGAAACAGCAGAACACGTGTCAAGCTACGCACCCAAGTTCATTCACCAAAGGGCAGTAGTGGTGTCAAAGTAGAGTCTGGGTCTACAAAACTTGTGCTTAAAAAGCCAGAATGTTTCTCAAGTGCCCTTGAGTAACTGAGAATAGTAAGATACAACTTATTGGCAGCCACTGGAAAACATTCTCTGATTTGGTAATAAAACAAGACTAAGAATCCCCTACTAAGCCCGGAGGGTGGGGGGTGGGGGGGGTGGCGCACGCCTTTAATCCCAGCACTTAGGAGGCAGAGGCAGGTGGATTTCTGAGTTCGAGGCCAGCCTGGTCTACAGAGTGAGTTCCAGGACAGCCAGGGCTACACAGAGAAACCCTGTCTTGAAAAACCAAACCAACCAACCAACCAACCAAACAAACAAACAAACAAAGAATCTCCTACTATAGCAGAGAAATATCAAGGCCAACAGATGTCTGACAGTTTGTAAAGTAAAATTTAAAAGCTGTGTGCTAAATAAATAGCATCTATAAGTCAAGCCAAGACTGTACAGAGACTTCATCTATATGGTGGAAGGATGTTCAAACACAAAAGCTGAGTCCTGGAGATAGGGTAGGTTTGAGAAGCTGGGGTCTGTGAGCATTACAGGCCCCTAGAGAGGTGGTCTAAAGCAGGGATAGAAAGGAGAGATGCTAGATGAGATCGGATTTAGTTCTGATTTTACATAGCCCTTCTAGATTAGGTTCTTGTTTCTAGGTTCCTGATTTGAGCTCCTGACCTGAGTTCCCTTTCTGACAGACTGTAAGCTGTGAGGTGAAATACACCCTTTCCTCCCCAAGTTGCTTTTGTCAATGGAAAGCAAAGAAAAGCAACACATGGTGTGAGAAATGCTCTGTGAACCATCATTTGTCACTACCATCTAAACCACCCATGCGCTGGGAGTGTCCTTCCTGCCGAAAAGCACCCACGGCGGCTTTCCTCCGAAGATACACTATGCCTCTTAACCTTACTGAGCAAGGTGGGCCTTTTTCAAACCTCATCAACTCACTCAATGACTGAGCACTCTGTCCTCTTGCATGATCCACTAAGAGAGGGACTGTGACAGACAAGTCTAAGCATGTGACCCACCTGGTAAGTCATCTTCATCTTCACTGAAAACATTTGGGTTGAAGACAGGCAGATTAATGTAGTCCATGGAAATCTTCCTAACTTCCGGGAGATAAATGGTCATCTGCCGAGGCTGGAGATGCAGCAGGCTGGTTTTATAGATTACTGGGGAGAGGAAAGAGGACACAGTTAGCGGAGACACACCTGTAGTGTCTTCTGATGAATACAATGTGAGATCAGAAAGTTCTTAGACTGTCTACAGAACTACAAATTTTAAATGTCAAATACATGCCTTGGACTTATCCTTCCTTACAATGAGCAGACACAGGGAAAAAAGCCTTTAAACGCTTCATTTGTAACCAGAAAAGTAATTTAGTTCCAAGAGTGGTGCTGGGAGTACCATCCTCAGGCCTGGGTACCGCAGAGGCTGGGGAGCTGCTGCTGCTCAGGGGGAGGTCTTGTCTCACTGAGTCTTACCTACAGTGCTCTGCGGAAGGACTTACAGTACTCCTCTAGTCTGTTTAAACCTTAGGATTAAATTGATTAACACAGTTAAGAGGAAGTCTAAGTTGGAAGTAAAATAGTTAGAAAAGATAAAATTAATTTTAAAATTATGAATCTAAGTTTCACAAGCAGGTTAAAAGCAAGATTAGGTTTCTATCAGCTCTCTTTTATGTTTAAGTGTTTATTATTATTAGCTTGGTTGTGTGTGCGTATGACATGTATGTATGACATGTGTACACTATGACATACATGTAGAGGTTAGTCCTATCCTACCACCTCATAGATTTAGGAGATTAAACTTAGGTTGCCCAGCCTTTTTTTGTTTTGTTTTTTTCAAGACGGGGTTTCTCTGTGTAGCCCTGGCTGTCCTGGAACTCACTCTGTAGACCAGGCTGGCCTCGAACTCAGAAATCCACCTGCCTCTGCCTCCCAAGTGCTGGGATTAAAGGTGTGTGCCACCACTGCCCAGCCGCCATGGGTCTTAACAAGGACTACAGGTGACCAAATATGTGAGCAAGTCCTGGTACAGCCAGTGAGTCTCTGGGATCATGAGCAAATAGATCAAGTTCATGTGGGATGTCACATGTCACATGCTTTGGAGGTGTGTGGCTTCCTGCCCTCAGTCAGCAGAGCATGGAGATAAGTTAAACTGAGGGTGAGGAGGCTACACAGTAAGACCTTGTCTCAGAAGAGGAGGGGGAGGACAATGGAGGGGGTGGTGCCAAGAGGAGGAGGAGAGGTGAGTAACACACTCTAGCTGCCAGTGATGAAGCCAGATCCACTTGCTGTCCTCTCCCTCAGTAAGCCTTTATACTGAACTTACCGTCTGCCCCCACCTCCCCCAAGGCTAGGAAACAAATTATCAAATACAAGGAATAATAGGGAATACTCACTTGCCAAGTCCATTAGAGCATCATACATTGTATTTGAGAAGATTAATAAGGTAACATGAATAGTCACTTCCTAATCCAAAACTTGCTTTGTCTAATATAATCAACTGGGGAATTCTTTAGGTCTGGTCACAACAGGTTTATGGACCAACTGCTCTTTGGCTAGGAGAACAGTGCTCCCAGTGCTGTGTCTCAGGAAGCCTTTGTCCTGACAGGCTGTAACTCACTACAATAGCAGAGGCCCTGGGACAGCCAAAGCTCCCATCTTAGTTTCCCTAACTGGATTAATTATGGATCTGCTCATGAGAAGGACAGAAGTTGAAAAAGATACATTAAATACATTTTCACCTCAATCCTTTCTCCCAATCTTTATTTTTGAAAGGCTAAGTTCTCAAAGGCTTACTAAGGTGGAGTTAATGCTGGCATTTAACAAGTTAGTAGGGCACAGGTGAAACTCGACATTATGGTCATCAGAGAGCTTTCAGAAGGCTGGAGTATCCTAAGAACTTCCCCTTTGGAGACAAGAGCAGTGCTATGAGACAAAGTGAGGCAAGGAAAGGAAGGACCCATTGTTCATGCCGTAAAGCCACACTGACTGATTAAAAACTCACACTGGCCCTGTCACATCATTTCTTTTATCACATTATATACAGTAAGCCTTATTATTTTTTTTTGTGGGGCCAAGGACTAAATCCAATTCAATTTTATGCTCTACTCTGGCTTCACTTTTATTTGAACTGAAACCTTCACAATGAAAGCTCTAAACACAGTGCTGTTTTAAGTGCATCCTACAGGTGCACACAGAGCAGGAGGCTTTTGAGCTGGGCTGAGGGGATGGTGCTAGAGGCTGGACCCAGAGCCTCGGCCCTGCTCCGCCCTGCTGCACTCCATCCTCAATGCATTTTTAGCATTTGGTTTGCAAGAATAATTTATAAGTCTGCATAGGATACAATTTTATAAACATAATTCTTGAGGAACAATTTAAATTTAGCTGCAGAGAGCACATACTAGATCAAGGGCCAAGGCCTGCCTGGCCTCACAGAGAGAGACAAGTGGGATCAGCAAGGAGGCAAACCAGGAAGATGGGGAGTGAAGAAGGGGGTTGGCAATTCCTCTGGCTCTGTCCAGTGGCTGCCTAGCAACAGCTTGCATCTCTGTCAGCTGAGTGCCAGCCAAACTGGTGTATAGAAGCACTGCAGGCTACCCCAGCACTCTAGCATTCTAGTGCTCTCCTGCGCACTCTCTCTTTCCTTTTCCCTCCCTCCTTCCCTCCCTCTCTCCCACTCTCTCTCTTCACCACCTTCCCCCCTCAGCCCCTCCTATTCTCTCTCTGCCTCTACTTCTTTTCCAGGCCACCTTCCTTCCCCAATAAACTTCTTTTTGTACTAGGCCTGGGGAACACCTTGGCTGGACCACTGAGGTCCCTCTCCCACCACACTCTCTCTCTCTCTCTCTCTCTCTCTCTCTCTATATATATATATATATATATATATATATATATATATATATATATATATATATACACACACACACATATATATACACACACACATATATAAACACAATGGGGGTGGGCAGGGAGCGCAGCACAGCTAAGTCTACTTCTTCCCTGCCCATGAGGTAAGGCAGTAAGTACTTACTACTCACTTCAATAAGGATGCAAATGAAAAACCAAGCCCAGGCTCAGCCTCCATTCCCTCACAGAAGTTTTCTCTGTATCTCAAACCTGTCACAGGCAGAAGCTTACCAGATAAGGAAAAGCAAGAGCTGAATTGTTAAGAACAGGAGCCAACTACCTCCTTGGTCTTTAATTTCTCTTTAGAAGTTTCTTGTAATGCAAGAACCTGGGCACTGGACCTTGATCTGCTCGCCACTCCTTCAAAATCTTCTACTAGAGATTTTGGCTACTAACACAGAGCTTATCAAAGAAAAACAAATGAAGGCACCAGGAACAAAAGCCAGTGAGTGCAGATCTGTTTCTCTAACATGGAGTGGATGGAGTCAAGGAGACAGACAGGAGTCTAGTGCTGTCTTAAGAGCTCATTTTCTAACTTAAACTGCCACAGGCTTAAATGGGAACTTTTATTGATTTCCAATGGAACAGGGAGAAAATAGAGTGAGTCTTTACCTGCACCGAGGTTGGTTGGTAGGAATGCAGCCAAGCCCACAATCTTAAACTTGGTTCCCCAGATATTGGATGTGACCTGAGCAAGATAGTTGTGCTGTGGGGGAGGAGAAAAGAAAAAGAAAAAGAACCTCAGTTTATTTCATACAATTGTTTACTTAGAATGAACTAATATGTAAAATGCTTAAGTAGACAGTGCCAGTAACATTTACCCTCCACTTGATGCCATTTTACAGGTCAGAGGTTAACTGGAGCATGAAGGGCTGCCATTTCCCAGTGGGGGGCACTGAGCTGGGAGTGCTAGCTCGCTCTTCCCCAGAGTGTCCATATGTGTTCAGTTTTAAAAGGGCATTAGCAGCTACAGAGATAGCTCAGCAGTTAAAAGCATGTGCTGCTCTTGTAGAGGTCAGGAGCTCCATTCCCAGCACCCACATCAGGTGGCTCACAACCATCTGTAACTCCAATTCCAGGGGATCTGGCCTCAGTGGGTACATGTATGCATCTGGTGCACATAAAAACACACAAGCACACATACATGCATAAATTTAAAAATCCTTTAAAGGGTTATTAAAGGGCTGTATTTGCAGAATGCCCACCCAGCATGCATGAAGCTCTTGGGTTGATCTCTACCATTGCACAACTCAACCTGGCGATATAAGCCTGAAATCCCAGAAGTTGGGAGGGTCAGAAGTTCAAAGTCATCCTTGACTACAAAGCAAATTTGAGGCCACCCAGGATAGAAGAGACTCTGTCTCTAAAATAAAATTTAAAAGGCCATCAAAGCTCAGAGTAGTGGTGTTCGTCTGTAGCTTCAACCAGTGAGGAGAAGGAAGAAATACTTGAGCCTGGGAGAAGGGGCATGGCCTCACTGTAACAATCAGGAAAACAAGAAGCAGGTGTGGCAGCCTGTGCTCTAAGCAACTGGGAAGCTGGCAGGGGTATACTGGGGTCCAGACCAGCCTGGGC
Source organism: Montemys delectorum (assembly GCA_019843815.1). Taxonomy (NCBI): domain Eukaryota; kingdom Metazoa; phylum Chordata; class Mammalia; order Rodentia; family Muridae; genus Montemys; species Montemys delectorum. The sequence goes on along the minus strand of JADRCD010224223.1, from coordinate 7,681 downwards.
TACCAGCAATATCTGAGACTAATTAACTAATAAAATAACAAAGAAATAACAACATTCTGTGAAATAAAGACTTAAACTAAACTAACTAAATAAAAAGGCCACCAAAGTGATTGGGACACAATTTTGTTCATGTCTCCTTTTTCTCATGGATAAATTCTGCAGATTTCAGCTGAACTGAATCCATTATGTCCTTGAACCTTCCAATTACCCTACTGTTTCATGTGTTGATGAAAAGCATCTTACAAAGTCAGTGCTATGCTCAAGGTGGGTGTGAGTAAAATATAGCTTCTGGAGGAACTCAGGACCTAATGATGGACAATAAGGCTTTGTTGGTTTGTATACAAAGAGGTGTTTGATAAACACTAGCAGGGGGTTAGACTCGTGTTAGCTGGTCCAGGGCAGGAAGCCTTCACAGAGAAGGTACACACTGGAACAGATAGGGCTGAAAGTGAGGGCAAAACCAGGGAGGAGCTAGAGAGGTGACTATAGCAGAACACAGGCACAGAGAAGGCAGGCACAGTCAGACCGTGGGACTATGGCCAGTGTCCCCTTCCTAGAACTGGGGAGTCACTGCAGGACCAGGAAGCACGTGTGAAGAAGGGAATACTCAGAGCTCTCCTGGAGGAACACTCCAGCAATAGAGAGGTATGTGGAACACTGCCACATGGTGTGCATGCAAGACTGGATGTTGGGAAGGATGGCGGAACTTCCAGGTAGCCTGCTGGCTGGACTGCGTGCAGGCTCTGCTGTCTGTCAGCTATGTGAGTCTACCTGAGCGATGTCTTCAAAAGGAAACTCTCTCCGGGTTAGGCTGGGTGAGCCCATGGAGGGCTTGCGCATGGGCAATCGGGGAGACCGAGAAATCTCTTGAGCAGCCCTCGGAAGCTTGGGTGACTTTCGGGCCTCAATGCTGATCCTGTGGGGACAAGGTAGGAGGGGTCAGACATACCCAGAAGGATGCATCTGGATCCAGAACCCCATTCCCTCTGACACTCAGCAGTAGAATATTGGCTCTCAATGGTCAGGGCACTAATTTCACAAAGCTCTCTCTTGCTTTTGATTTAGAAACAAGAGGAAAGAATGTCAACTAAATACCAAGTAATTTATGCAGAATTAAAAAATGGAGATGACACCTGGTGATTCACCGTAAGAGCCTAGAGAATAAACACCACCTACTGATTTACAGTATATTTAGAAAAGCACATATGCCTTCTGCCACAGGTTTGCAGAATCAGCCCTAAAGAGATGGCAGGAGGGAAGACTTTCTCATCCTAGGGACACTGCGATTTATAAAACTTCTTCTACGTCAGTTTGGATTTTAAAAGATTATTTAACACTGCCACCTATAATATTTAAGTCAAATCACTGAATCTAAAGCATTTCTGCTGCCTGATTACATGTTCTATCCCTACTCCTTTATTTACAATGTAAAGATACAGGTGTTTAACTCTAGTCTACTCAAAAGGTGGTCCTATGCAAACAGCTAAGGCAGGGATCACAATGTCCTATGAAAAGTGCATGAAGCAGCAGATATATACTGTTTACAATATTGGTAAGAAACTTCAGGCTCCAGGGAAATGGGAAGACAGAGAACTGAGCTGTGTGCAGACTGTTGGCTTAGCTGCTGTGTAAGTGTTCTAGGCAGAGAGAATGAGGAAGGGGACACCATTTACAAGAATGGCAGGACCTTCAGAGGGTATTTATAGACAAATGTGTGGCGAATAATCTGCTTAGGTAGTGGAAAACACTAGAGAATGATAGAGTTCCCAATTTTATGAGCAGTTTAAACAAACTTTAGATGAAAACAAAACAAACCCAATGAATCACATTTCTGGAACAGTTGGGTAGTAAAAATAATTGTTTACCCTTCATGTCATATACAAACATTGGTTTGGCTATAAAGCAGATCTAAGATTTAATGTGAAAACTAAAATTTTAAAGCTGCAGGAAGGATGCTCACGATCTTAGAGCAGACAGAGATTTCCTAAGTGCAATACAAGAGAGACTGATTATAAATGGACCTCTCAAATTGGACTATCTACCAAAATGTATATTTGACATGGAGTCTTCTCTGTTACAAGTCATTAAAACAAGTCAATTTAAAAAAAATGAAGGAAAAATTCAAACAGACACTTCATCAAAGGCAATAACCGGATGCTGATATAAACAGGACAAGTGCTCAGCTTGACATCACCAGTCCCTGGAGATTCCAGAGTCAAGCACCAGTGCCATTGTCACTATACAGCCACACATTTATCTAGAATGGGTAAAACCGTTAAGGCACCACAAAGCTGGAAATGAGAATGGAAACCTTATATACTGTTGTAGAAATTTAATTTAGTATAGTCACCTTGTAATGCTCCTTGGTAGTTTCCACTCAAGTTTAAAATGTATTTAATTACTGACCATGTAACTCCTTTTATAAGACTATATGCAAGAGAAATGTGTGCAATATTTCCCGAAAGATTTACACAAAAAAATTTATAATGGCTTTATTCATCACAGTCCCAAACTAGAGACTACCCAATATCCATTGACTGGGAAAGCACATAACACATGATGACATGCTTGTTATCATGAAATAATCCCAGAAAGTGTTTTAAAAGAAGAAGGTAAACTACTGATATCTCTGATACTGTGCTGAGAAAAAAAAAGCGCTAAATAAAGAATACCCATATTCATATGAAATTCAACAGTTAAAAAAAAAAAAATCTATAGGACCAGAAGCCATACTGAATGCAAGAAGCACACGAGACCTTCTGGAACGATGGGCATGTCCTTTATCCTGAAATGGTGACACATCGGTCAATCTACTGCCCAATGAACCAGATATTTGAAAGATGGCCATGTGGGCATGTCTAGGTATGTAAGCCACACCTTGATTTTGCATGCTATCACACAACTGTCAACAAGCAAGGGTCCTGATGAAGTTCCATCTGTCCATTACTGCCCACAGAAAAGCCCTGTCTAGTCATACAGCCATGACAATGACAGCAAGAGGAGGGAAACAGTGCTCTCCCAGGTGGTGACACCAGCCTTCTACCTTCTTCAGACGGCATCACAGGCACAGAGCTGAGCACTCCCGTCAATACGACACATCTGCTATGACACCTTGTTTTCTGTTCTTAAGCTGGAAGAGAACAAGGAAGCTGGGAAGCAGTGATGGCTCCAGGTCACACGCCTTCACTGCTGACCCTAGTGATGCCTTGAGGCCTTCGTTTATGTTCTACCCTAGAGGAGAAAGGCAGGCAGGCAAGCTGTAATCATTCCAGAAAGAATCTTCCAGAATGATAAGTGGTGAGAAAACAAAAGGGGAGTTGAATTTGCAGCTGTGTAAGTGTGACCTTCCTTTCCTTCCTCTTCTTTTCAATGTAGCCAGGTTTATTTGGGTAGAAATGGTTCTAGAACTAAGCAGCAGTCTGGACCCAAGAGGTTCAGAATCCTCATCACAGTCAGCTTGAACTGAACTCTGTATCTAGAACAATGTTACGCCACATAGAGAGGCACAATAAAGAGAAGTTAACTGTTACCTTGGGAGTTTGGGCGATTTGCTAGCTCTGGAAATTTTGGGAGACTTTTTGGCAGCCCAATCATCACTCAGTTCAATATCACTGGAGTCTGAGCAGTTGCAGCTGTCAATCACAGTAGAAATTAAGCTGTTCCCATAGATCTCATCTGTAAGAAACCAATCGCAAGGTGTAAGCAACTGTTATTGCTATACAGCCTGACTTTATGGGCTTCCTTGTTAAGTTAGAGGTTAAAATATAAAGAAGCAGTCCTTTTCCTTTTACACATTTTATGTTCTTTTCTAAAAAGACATAGGCAATTTCTACTACTGTTATTAAAATGGCTGATATTTTAGTGTACAAAATTATTTATTATGTCAAAAGTTGAAAACAAAAATTTTACTATTGAGTAAAACAATCAGGTGACCACCTGGTCTTGTGTGAATGTTCAAGAAGACTGGAAAGTTAGCCTGAGGGTTCACTCACACACTCCTTGGATCCCACTTCTGGCTTTGGAAGGCCCAACCAGGCCAGGCCTGCAGAATCTACCATCTTGCTGAGTTGGGTCCATGTACAGTCTCTGGGCAGTTCTGTGTAGAATGACAATTCTAGACTTGCCATGGGCAGTCTAGGGCCCAACAATCCCACCTGGAGGCTAAGTGGGCTCAACTTGGACTTGAGATGTAGTCCTAAATTTCTTAGAACATACCCGCAGTGAGCTACAGACGAGTGGAAGCATCTCCGCATTCCCTGACCTCGTATACCCTGGGGCCCCTTGACCAGAACTACAGTTGGGAGCAGCTTTGGGAGCTCGAACAACACTTCAAGATGGAAACATACCCTGACCTCCAGGCTCGAAAGATCATGGCCACCAGACTCAAACTAAAGGAGGAACAAGTTGAGGCTTGGTTCATCCCTGGGATGATCCCTCCTCTCCTTCCCAAAAAGCCCGCAGCTGCTAGCCACCCAGCTGGAAGGACAGGCTCATCCCCATCAATCCATCTGAGTCCTCAACCAGCTGTAAGCACAGCTGCTGACTCCCCTTCCCCATGGGCCCACTCCTACATGTAGCACAAAATCTGCTCCCCCCAAATGCCCCTTCCCTTTCAGACTCCTGGCTGCACCAAACTCACCAAATTTGGATGCATTCCACAAACCTCAGGGTCCATGTTTGAATACCTAGGTGCCATGAAAGATTACACTGAATAGAAGTGGTGTGACAGATGCTGAGTCTCCAACTGGGGCCTCCACTAGAACCTGCCGAGCCATACCCCACAGGTGTGGATCCAATTCTTTCAACAGCCTCCCCTCAAAGGTGGCCTATACTTCAGGCTAGCTATCAACTCAATCTGTAGCACAGTATGACACTGACTTCTTGCCTTCTATCCCCACGGCATGATTATAGACTAATACATACTGCCAGAACAACCATTTCCCAAAAGATTAACTGGTTAACACTGCTAGCCTTTTTTTCCCCCTCTGTGACCTTGATCTTCATCAGTCATTTTGTGCCAATGAGTATTTTATTGTTTTGGGGTTTTTTTTGTTGTTGTTGTTCTGTTTTTCTGGTCTATTAGTACTTGTAAGGCACCTCTTGGAGATTTAGATCTGGGAGTGGCTCATTGATAAAACGAAATTGTTGATGAATAAAATTGATTTTTTAAAAAAACAAAAACCTATCCCACCTGATATAGCTGACCCCTGCTGAGCATTGAAAGGGAGATTCTGGGCAGTGAGAACGTTCAGTGATAGATCTGGATTGCTGTGTATATACTTCATAAGTAAGCCCTTCCCAATAACTTTTCTAGTTGACCAACCATCAGAAGAAAGATTAGAAGCCCAGAACAGAGAGTTACAGAAAGAATAGTGGGCCAAGCCAAGAACTGCAAGCACACACCTACTACCAGAAATCGCTCTCTGCTTCAACCACCCCCACGCTCATACCTGTTCCTTCAACCACCCACACGCTCATACCTGTTCTCTTTGCCACCCAATCCCCAGAGTCCTGCCTTGTGCTTATCCCAGGATGGTCTTGAACTTGCTACACAGCTGAGGATGACTCTGCTCTTCAACTCTTCCTACTTTTAATCCTGAAAGGTTAGGATATAGCCATGTCATACCATGCCTAGTTTATGGGAAAACTGAACTCAGGGTTTTGTGTGTGCTGAGCAAACACTGTATAGGCAAAGCTACATCTCCAGCCCCCACAATGATAATTCTGTCAAGACACTTGGCGAACATTCCCAGCAGTAAATCACAAAATTAAGTACATAAAAATCTCCCAACAAACCCAGGTCCCACAACAGACCTCATTAGTTAATGAAAGGAGTGAGCCCAGGAACTCAAGAGTTAACTACATCTCTCAGGCGCTTTTCCTTGTGCTGCTCCAAGGGCTGCATGTTGAGAAATAATGCTGTGGAGTCTAGGAAGGGTTAATCAGCTTCTCCTGATGTGACAGTCCTGTCTTTTCAAGGTTACATGTAACCTCCGTCCTCTGAGTTACTTTGTATATACCATTGATTTGCCAATTAGTCATACACATACAAGTGACACAGCTTCCATTTCTGTGATGAGGTGTTTAACTCTGATGACCTTTTCAAGTGCTTAAACTGTGCTGTGCTCGGCAGGCTCGCAAGGGGCTCACACACCACACAGAGTGGGCACTGACTTGGTGTTTGCAGACTCACTTGACTTTATAACTTTCAATTATAAAAATTTTGAGATAAAATACATCATTTCCCAAAGATGAGTTAGCAACTAAGCAGTCTGTATTTGGTATGAGCTGGCAAGTATGAACATTTAGGAAAAATAGGTATGCCAGGCAGATAAGTCTGGCCTTGGGAGGCTGCAGCCCCCGTTGCAGAGGGAAGTCAGATGCATGGGGGAAATAAGCAAGCCCTTCACCCAAGAGATCTTAATATTCAGTCTTGGCCTGGGTTTTCAGAGCTGTGCCTGGAGAAGGTCCCTGAGAGAGCAAGATACACAGTGAGGAGTACGCAGTCTCTGGGGGACCTGGCCCCTTGAAGTTGTTTTCTGCAATTTTCCATTGTCCTTTCCCTCCTGACTGCATGCCCCCAATTCTCCTTCTTGTCCCCTCTACCCTTGGTACTAGCTGATCATGTGAATCAAAAATCAAGAAAGATGGCAAACATTCATGGTTTAAAGCTGGGGCTTATTGCTTTTAACTACTTTATATGGGAACATGTGGTGGTGGAGAACACTGTCACTGTTGCTCTGGTAACGTTTAGGACATGACGCAGACATGTAACATACTGGCATCAGCAAGTGAGGCTGAGAGTAAACACGGCCACTGCTTTAAGACAGCCGGGTGGTGGTGGCACACGCCTTTAGTCCCAGCACTTGGGAGGCAGAGGCAGGTGGATTTCTGAGTTCGAGGCCAGCCTGGTCTACAGAGTGAGTTCCAGGACAGCCAGAGCTACACAGAAAAACCCTGTCTCAAAAAAAAAAAAAAAAAAAAAAAAAAAAAAAAAAAAAAAAAAAAAAAAGAACTAAGAAGACCTTGGTCACACAAGCTATGGCAGCTTCAGGGACACAACAAAGGACAAAGACCATTCCAAAGGGTGAACTGACACTAGGAGGTTGAGAGTATTAACTAATGAAACAAACCCAATATGAACAATGTTGGCTCAAGGTCTAGTGCTACAAGATGACCAGTTTCTCCCTCCAGGGCAAGTAGTCTCCTGAGAAGGATGATTGTAGTATGCCAAGTAGGACACTATGATAGGTGATGGACACCAAGGCCAATGTTGTGCCTTCTGTGGCAGGGGTCACATGAAGGTTGCAGAATGTATAAGCTGCAGGTACTCATAGGTACATGCACATTCAGCTGGCACCTAACTGGCACAGAAAACCTCCCAGTCCCTTCCTGTGGGGCCTCAGTCTAGATCCTGTAGAGAGGCCTTTTTAATACATTTGAACACTGATGCCCACATCAACAGAGTGATGCTTCATGTCGGAATGATATGGGTCTGTAAGAAACTTTCACTAGAACAAATTGGAAAAACCAAATAGTGGATTAGCAGGGCAGATGCAAAAATACAAGGCTGAAAGTGGGCTGCAGGCCTGAAAATCTGAACTCTGTCACCCTCCTGGGAAGGCAGGGACTTACTATTTTCTCCTTACTATACCCAGGTACTCAATGAGTACTAACTCGG